>ML819683.1:0-74902 GCA_009831015.1 Picea engelmannii
CTCCTACAAGATGACCCTGCAACCTATATAATATACCCTCTCTGACACCAATGTTTAGTGTTATGTTAGGGCTATCTCCCTATGAATATATGAGTACTTACCCTTTCTAAAAATTCATGGAAAAACCCTTGTCCTCCAAAAATGAAACTGGGAGAAAGTTCTTCTTTAGTTCTAGTACATAACAACACATCTACCACCTCCAAAAATCCTCCTGACTCCAGTTGGAACCTCATTTTCCCAACTCCCTCTACACCATATTTGGAAATATTTCCAAGCTCCACATGTAGATCTAAGTCTATCTCTAACCAACTAGTGGACAAATCATGTGTCCCCATCATATGATGAGAAGCTCCATTTTCCATGTACCACATACTCCTTGAGTTGGTGCTAGTAGAGAGGCATGAGAACATTGAGAATTCCTTCTTAAACTTCGTTGCAAACTCATCAAGTTGCATCTTTGATGATGCTATTTTATATTCTTCCCTTTCCCCTTATTCTCCGGAAACTATGATGCATAGTGCCCATACTTGTGGCATGCAAAGCACTTGACTTTACTCAAGTCCTTCTTGCTTGGTTGTGAGGTTGACTCCTCATTGTTACCCTTGGAACCCTTTCCTTCTCCCTTTCTTGTCTTACTAACAAGGGACAGGTTCTCCTCCTCTTCATATCCCTGCTTGCATCTCTTAGACTCCTTAGTCTTTTCCTAGATTCAATCATCCCAAAGTCTCTACCAATTTGGGAGATTTTCCCGAGTGCAAACTCCTTTTTCAAATGGTTCCCAAGACTTGAGAAGACCATTCAATGCCACATTCACAATCTCTACATCCTCCATTTTCTCCCCTATCACTGCAAGTTGATCACGCACATGTGTGATCCTCATGAGATACCTGGTAACATTATCAAATCTAGACATCTGCACTGATCTGAGTTCATTCCTTAATACCATCTTCCTATTCATGTTATTTCTATAGAATAAACTTACCAAAGCATAAAACATATATTTGTTCGTATTCTTCTCATATAGGTGAGGGATTCTATGATCCTTCACTGAATCTAGGAGGACCCTATCTGCTTTGATATTCTTATTTTTTTTAGCTTCTAAAGTTGTCAGATCTATCAGTGGAGTAACTACTTTGTCCACTAACTCCCAAAGGTCATACTCCTTAAAGGCCAAATTTACTCTTTCTTTCCAAGATAGGAAGTTGGATTCTCCATCCAATCTGTCTTCAACTCTCAATGGTGTTGATGTCATCCCTAAGACATGATAAAATACCCTGGAAAATAACCTCTATTGGAACATGCCCATGTATTGACCGATACGAACTTGTATGCACCTATCACCATTGGAACCTGTGTATGTACGTGCATGTGCTCACTGAAATCCACGTATGTACACATCTCTGCACACTTCCACCTTCATATGTATGTACATGTGCTCATTTCCACCCATGTATGTACACACCTGTGCACAATACCACCCATGTGTGTACGTGCATGTCTCGTCTTGCAACCTATGTATATCTTTATAAACCTGTAAAACCCTAGTTCTGCATCAGTATGGTTGTTTCCCTGAAATATGTCCTTTGATTTATTCCTACTAGTTATGGATATACTAAGATCTCCTACAAATCCAATAGATTTGGCTTCCCTTCAAAGCATGTGTTAGGATACCATGTTGATTATTCCAACATGTTCTGATACCATGTTGAAATTCCCTTACCCAAACACCTAGGTATCTTGTTATCTAGTGATTTCCTTACGACAAATCAAATTAGCAGCTCACAAAACAAAAAAATATTGTTGAAATATTCAACTTTAAACATGCAACGGAAGCAAAAAATGAAAACCAAGTCATGCACACATAAAAATCAATATTTTTGGGTAGATACCCCTAGAAAAACCCTAGAGGGAAAACCATTGCTCAGAATGATTTTATTATGTTAAAATCAAGGCTACCGTAATAGGGATAATGGCCCATTGAGAGAAATACAACTGCAGACAAATCTGGAAAAGTATGATCTATTGTACGACTTAAATATGTACACTTTTTGAGATGTACGTGATTGTCCCTACTACACACCCACATACACGTGCATGTCCCCACTAGCGCTTACGTACATGTATGGAAAAATCAGTACGACGCAACTCTTCCATGTGGCTTCGTTTGACTAAAACCCACCTGGGAAAACCTTTGTTCTCTCTTATCAATGGTATGATCTCTATATGGAAGTCCTTCTCCACCTATATGAGATCTCCTTGAATCATAGTCCTTTGTGATCCAACCCTCTCAATGTCAATTCTCTCAACACAAGTATCAAGTCTTGAGTGTAAGCAAAAGTCCTTCTTTGCTTCTACACTAGAAAAAGTCCTTCTTTGTTATCTCTATGTGAAAAGTGCATTCTCCTTTACCCTAGCCTTGCTTCTATAATCATGATTTATAATATATTTCTAATCTCCAAAGTGATTGACATTTGAGATTATTCTCACTTAACTTGAGATTACATGCTAATTACTTTTATCATTTCCCCTAATAACTCAATTAACTAAATAATTAATTAATAAAATCAATTTACTTTAATAATTCCTTTAATTAAAGTAAATCTAGGAGTAGAATGCTTTGGATGACTTCTGCATGCTAGACACCAATCCTATGTAGAATTACTTGTTTGATGCTATATGCATCGACACTTTCCTTTCTTTTCTTGTGGCACATCTTTATCTTCTTTGTATATTTCTTTATGTCCTTCATCCTTCAACTTTTAGTTCTTATGCATCATTCTTCCTCGTCCATTTCCTTTTCCTTATCTCCTACTTATCATGCCTACAAATACTTTTGACTTGTGACATATAGCACTATCAAATTTCTTCTCCTCCACGACAAGGCTTCCTCTTCCCTTTATTGCATCGTGATAAAACTTCCTTTCTAAAAAAATATCATGAGAAATATAACTTTCTCGCAACATGTCTCATCTTTGAAAATGTTCTTTGTTGTGACAAAAGGTCTTCCTTGCCTGTTCTTTTTCCTTTATTGTGTTTTTGAAAACTTTACCTCTTGCAACAAGTCTCTCATCTTCTTCACTCTTTATCTTTGCTTAACCCTTGTCATACTCTTCCAAGTTTTATTTCACTGTATTTTATGGAAAGAAAGATATATTTCTTGTGATACATCACATATTATAGCTTCCTCATCTCTTTAAACAATCCTTCTCCCCCTTGTCTTGTAACATGCACCCGAAGAATTTCATCTTTGCAACATATCATGAGAAGTTAAACTTCTCGCAATATATTTCTCCCTTCAAAAAATTATTCCAATGCACCAAGGCTTCTTCCCTTATCACATCACAGGAAGATTTATTTACATGCGGTGAACCACATGAATTTTATCTTCTTGTGATACACTACATCGCACGAAATTAAATTTCATCCAACAAGCAAATTTTCTCAAAAATATTCTAAGTCCCAAACGTTTTCCAAGCTTCTCCATATCACACAAAAAAAATATTCATGCAATACAAGTTGTATCACATGAATATTATTTTCATGCAATACACCATGTATCGCATGAAAATATTTTTCATGCAATACACAGTACTTAGCCAAATTTTTGCCTTAGGAGAATTCCATAAATTTTCAAAAATTTCCTATGAAATGAAAACACTTCTAGAGGTATTCCCATGCCCCCATTAGGCCAAACACGGGGCACTTCTATATTTCCATCACTTCAACCAACAATCCAAGACAAAATTCATTTAAGGAAGCACTCTTTCACAAATTTACAAGAGATCTCTATTACACCTCATATTCTTTTGACTCACACCAGAACTGTAAAAGTCCATATAACCCTCAAAATTATTGACCTCATACCACTGACATCATGCCTTTGTAAACTACTTGAAAAGATTGGCAGCAACCTCCTCAATATATAAATACCACTAAATCAATGCATCACTCAATATACGTGTTTACACTATCATTTTTCTTTCCATTAGCCTCATATATGCAGAATGGAGGGTCACAAAATAAGCACACATACTTCATAATAGTAATCAGAATAAAAAGGAATTTCACGGGCCAAAAAACCATACAAATATTTCCAAAACAAATCTCTATATACAACAATTTGTTTCATATATGGGATAGTAAAGAGACATTCCCATCTCAACTAATCCCCTAAACTAACATAGCATCATGCCCCAAACAGGAAATTATTATCACTCATGCCATACCATTGAGATATTTATTGCACCAACACTTACACTAAAAACCAATCAAACTAAAATCATTGCTTGGCAACAAAATCATAGGTATAAGTCATAGCAAGAGTCATGAGGTAGACTCACATTAGGCATAAGGTTTATCATGTCAAGAAAACCACTCATGATATTGGACCATAAAGGCCCTTCTTAAAATCTAAATTCGATCTATAGGAATTCACTAACTATACAACAATGACAGGAAAGTATTCATACCACAATAATAATGCATTGCTAATAATTAACAAGCTATGGCTTCTAGAAACATATGATTGCATCATTCCATCACATCAAAACTATCACTGTAAGGATATCCAGATTGAAAATAAATTGTATGAGAGGCGCACATAAGAAACTCAATTTAAATTCCTCAGGAAACAGACATAGATTAAATGTTAATTGGGAATGCAAATTTCCTTTGCATATAGTTTACTACAACCAATTACCTTTCACAACCAAATGCAATTATAATTTATAAAACACCATAAACCTAGATGTAAAGTAAATTTTATCATCATGATAAGAACACTTATTTGAAATATAAGTTTTCCAACAAACTGACTAAGGGCGATCACTTTTCCACCCAGTCATAGGCTCAATTTCACATTCCTTTCTACAACTAGCCACCACCTAGCCATACCATGATACCACCAGGGAAAAATTTGGGAAAATTTCACATCTAGTAAGGGCAATTTTGAAACCTCTCCAAGAGTAAATTCACAGGGAAAATCCCATCCAATTCTCAGGACCCCCACAACCCTAGGCCCCTCTCTTGCTAGCTTAGCATAACATGAGAGAAAAGTTCCCCTTTGTTGCTCCATAGTCCCTCAAGGCACTCCTCCTTACAATGTATATCATGCAACCAACAAGGTAAAAATTTATTGCATTATTTATCGACAATTCAAATCACCTCCCACACAAATCCTAGGGCTCAAATTGAGGCAAATTTGATAAATTTTTCCTATGCCGAAATCCTCATCTTGAACCCATCTCTCTCTATTTTTCTCTACATGAAAAATATATCCAATTACCCATTCATATGCACCTCCACAAGATTGGGTCATCTGTGAATTCCAAGATGAGTACTCTTTCCCATCCCATGCATTTGTTGTTGAGAGACTTCTTAATCACCACCCCATGCTTCCATAGTTGTGGAAAGGTGACATTTCAACCAACCAAGTTTTTATGATTAAATAATTTAGGTTGGAAGGACAATGAGTGAAACATTTTTCAAATTCAAATCTTAGCAAAATAGTCTTAGAAAGGGTTGTTCGAAATTGTTTATAAGGTGAACCCCCAAGACCTCCTCACCATTCCATGCTTGTGGTATCATGGTCCCTCTAGGCACTCGTGATGTCAGTCACTTTCTTGGAATTTTTCATTAATTAAAATAAGATACATATACATTGTCCTTGATTTGTCCTGTTCAACTTGGCACAATAATGAAATATTCATGACATTATAAACTATGCTAAACACAATTAATTAAATTTTAAACAAAGGATCAAAATGGAGATGTTAGAATGCCCTCCCACTTGAAGGAACAACATCCTCAGTGTTGTGTTATTTACAACACTGCCTTTATGTTGAGAAAAAAAATGGGCATGTTTCTCTCATGGCATCCTCCAATTCCCATGTAGCTTCATATATATGTGTGTGTGTGTGTGTGTGTGTGTGTGTGTGTGGAGAATAGAGGTTCACAAAATAAGAACACATACTTCATAATAGTTATCGGAATAAAAAGGAACTTCACAAGCCAAACAACCATACAAATATTTCCAAAACAAATCTCGATATAGAACAATTTGTTTCATATATGGGACAGTAAAGAGACATTCCCATCTCAACTAATCCCCTAACCTAATGTAGAATCATTCCCCAAACAATAAATTAGTATCATTCATGCCATACCATTCAGATATTTATTGCACCAACACTTACACTAACAACCAATCAAACTAAAATCATTGCTTGGCAACAATATCATAGGTATAAGTCATAGAAAGTGTCATGAGGAAGAATTACATTAGGCATAAGGTTTATCATGTCAAGTAAACCACTCATGATATTGGACCATAAAGGCCCTTCTTAAAATCTAAATTCAATCTGCAGGAATTCACTAACTATACAACAATGACACAAAAGTATTCATATCACAATAATAATGCATTGATAATAATTAACAAGTTATGGCTTCTAGAAAAATATGATTACATCATTCCATCACATCAAAACTATCACTATAAGGATATCCAGATTGAAAATAAAGTGTATTAGAGGCACACATAAGAAACTCAATTTAAATTCCTTGGGCAACAGACAAAGATTAATTCTTAATTAGGCATGCAAATTTTCCTTTCCATATAGTTTGCTACAACCAATACCTTTCACAACCAAATGCAATTATAGTTTATAAAACACCATAAACCAAGATGTAAAGTAAATTTTTTCAGCATGATAAGAGAACTTATTTGAAATAGAATTTTTCCAACAAACTGACTAAGGGTGATCACTTTTCCACCCAGTCGTAGGCTCAGTTTCACATTCCTTTCTACAACTGGCCACCACCTAGCCATACCATGATACCGCCAGGGAAAATTTTGGGAAAAGGTCACATCTAGTACTAAGGGTAATTTTGAAACCTCTCCAAGAGTAAATTCATAGGGAAGCTCCGAGCAAATTCTCAGGACCCCCACGACTCTAGGCCCCTCTCTTGCTAGCTCATCATAACATGAGAGAAAGATTCCCCTTTTTTGCTCCATAGTCCCTCAAGGAACTCCTCCTTACAATGTATATAATGCAACCAACAAGGTAAAAAATGATTGCATTGTTTCCTAGCAATGAAAAGCACCTACCACATGAATCCTAGGGATCAAATCGAGGTAAATTCGATCAATTTTTCCTATGCCAAAATTCTTAGCTTGAACCCATCTCTCTCTATTTTTCTCTACATGCAAAATCTATCCAATTACCCATTCATATGCACCTCCACAAGATTGTGATTGTCTCTCTTTCCCATGCATCTTGGGTATTTTGTGAATTCCAAGGTGGGTACTCTTTCCCATTCCATGCATTTGTTGTTGAGAGACTTCTTAACCACCACCCCATGCTTCCATAGTTGTGGAAAGGTGATGATGCAAGAGCATCACTCCACCTCAACAAATGCGCCAGCATGCCAACACATAGACTTCAGGAGGAACCAAAGTTACTGAACACTCTGTAAGGAGGATCTATGCAAGGTGTGCATCAAGCAAGGAGAACCCCAGGAGGGCAGGGGGGCTGCATCAGGTGGTATCATAGCTTAATTTTGCTTGCAGGTAGTAGGAAAAGGGCGAGACGATGACAGGAGATACTCTGATACCATGTGGTATCAGAGTAGGTTTTCGTCTGTAGATTTCAGGTGAAAGAGAAAGAGGAGAAGGTCAATTTTTTTTTGCAGACACCAAACAAGAGAAAGACGGTAAAGGGAGATGACCTGATAACATCAGGTGGTATCACAAAAAAGAGTTTTCTTGTAGACAACGGGTGAAAGGAAGGCAGAGTACTGATGCTCTGTAAGAAGGTTGTTACACGTGCACGGTAGCAATAGAAATTTAAACAACCAGGTAAGCTGTGAGAGAAGATGGATATGCTCTCAGAGGTAGAGTAATTCATAGGATTTCCAGGAGGGAAGGTAGAAGGTAGAAATGGCTACTGAAGGCCATGAGCATGGTCGAAGAGAAGGCCACAAGAAAAAATGAAATCCAGAGATGGATATGGAGCTTAATGAGATAAGAGCAAGGATGGAGCAGCTGACATTGAAAATGCAGCAAGATGATAAAGCACATTGGGTGTATGAGTGGCCCATGAAGAAGAAGGTAAAGTGGCCAGTCAATATATTGTTGGCCAGAGGATAACAACAGTTGTTAAAGAGGTGGATGAGTTATGTCGAAAGCCTCAAAGATGAAGAGGAAGTGGTTCACATCTGTGAGCCAGAAGCTGGAAGGAACCTCAGTGATGAGGAGGAGGTGAGATCAGATAAATATATCATAAACTTCCAGGAGAGAAGAGATGGATTTTCATATTTCCAGGTGGGCAATGAAATGAGATCATTGGAGGATCTCATAGACCATCAGGAGGACAGCAGTGGAAATTCATATTTCTAGGTGAGCAACGATATGAGATTAGCAGAGGATCTCAGAAACTGCCAAGTGGGCAGAAGTGGACTTTCAAGTTGCCAGATGGGCAATGGAAAGAGATCAGTGGAAGGTCTTGTATACTACTAGAGGAGCAGTGATGAAAGTTCAAGTTTCTAGGTGGGCAATGAGATGGGATTGGTTGATTTGATAGACTGCCAGGTGGGTAGGAGAGAAGTCCCAAATTTCCAGGTGGGCAGAGGGAAAGAGATGAGACTATTTGAGAGTCTCACGGACTCTGTTGAGAGTTCATATCAGCAAGGAGTGTTGATATGTGAATATTCATGTAGGTTTGTAGACCATATGAATGAAGTTGATGAGAATTTAAAAACTCTCACCATCCAAGAAGAAGATCAGAAGAGTATTTTGATCATTGGGGGGATCAAAGAATTACTACCAAACAACCAAGTGAAGGCCAGTGCACATGATGAAAGTGCAGCAACAAAGGAAGGATAGCCAGTGGTGACTGTCATGATGAAGGAGAAGATATCATAATCATCCCAAGGAGAAGAAGAAGAAGAGCACACAGTTGAGAGGCTCACTCAATGGGAAAGAGAATTGATGATGTTGGAGGATTGGTTGGACAATCCATAACCAACAAATGGATGCAAGAAGATAGTCATGCAAATTTCAGGAGAAGAGCATTCGACAGAATTGCTCAAAATTTTTAGCAAGGAAGCCGAACAGAAAATGACTGTAGCACTGGATCCTATAGCAGAAGAAGAAGCAAACAACATAAAATTTGTTGAGCTGCATGAAGAGCTGGAAACCCTGGAGAGAAGTAGGCATATCCAACAGGCTAAGTTGGGGAGAGATGGAGGAGCATACCATCTAGGAGAGAAATTAAAGGAAGTTGGATATGTACCAGCAGAGGGGCTGACAAAAGAAGCCAATATGTCAGTGGAGGAGACTGAGCAACATGTCAGAAAAGAAGAGACTACAAAATTGGAGTCTGCAGCAAGGTGGCAAGCTAAGGCCACTAGAGATGGAGAAAATCATAAGGGGGATCGAGTTGATATACCCATTGAAAAGAAGAAAGAGTTGTAGTAGAGAGGACTACATAAGAAGAGACAACCACTAGAGCAGTTGGACAGGGTGATAGAGGAGATAATAAGGTTGATGTTGAGGTCAGCAAAAGAAATCAGCAAAAAGGAGTTGAGCAGAGGAGAGCCTACCATAGCAACAGGGAAGGAAAAGAAGAAGAAGCAACAACAACAACATAGATGGAGAGGAGAAAGAGGACAACTCCAAGGAAGAGTTTGGGATCTAGGAGGATTTCAACACTGGAGAAGAGGAGCTCATGAGTAGGAGCTCATGATTTTCCCAGTAGTGGAGTATGATGCAGGAGCATCGCTCCACCTCAACAAATGTGCCATCACGCAGACGCGCAATGGAGAAAGGGAGAGGCATCGACCCTCCCATTTTCAATTTTGAAATATGATCCTATATGGATTTACTGTTGTAAGGTTGATAAATTCCAGGTCATGCCTTTGTACAGGTAGTGGATAGGGTTGCCTTAAATGGTTTCCTATAGCAGGTCTAGATCGTAGTCAGGTGTGGATAGACATTTATGGAATGTAGCCGTAGAGGTATGATGTTGTAAATGAGACAATGATAGCACTAAGGTGGTGGTGAGGATAAGCTCGTAGAGCCCTCACTTTGTAATTAGGAGACTCGAGAGAGAGAGATATCTCGGGTGAGAGGTATTAGGGGCAGAACTCAGAGTAGATTTAGGTTAGGAGAACTTGAGAGAACTGGGACTCTGTTGCAGTCCAGTTTTTGTAAACATTTGTATAGACACACAGAGATAATAGAAAATCATTTTTTCCTACATATCGTGTGTTTTTGTATTTTCATGAATGAATGTTGTGGATGTCTGATAAGTTTCATTTGCAGTAGGAGATATATTTCTTTTATCTTCATTGAGTTTTATAATATCATTATGAATTCTTTAGGTTGTGCAAGGAGTGCACAATAGAACATTTGAGGTTTTGTAGCCAGCGCAAGGAGTGTGCATATGAACTCTGTGGAGTCAGAAAAGAATGTGCTAGGAGGGCATACCAAAGATATCACAAAATCAAGAGGAACCTCAAGGTTAATGAATACCTTAGGGGGGGAAACTATGTAGAAGGAGCACAGAGAAACAGAGTTACTGAGAACTTTGTAGAGCTCTGTTAGGTGGGCATCGAGTGAGTGCAAGAGTGCACAAAAGGAAATCTATGTTGAGTTCTAGAGGAACCAGAGTTACTAAAAACTCTGTAAGGAGGAGCTCTGAAAGGTGTGCATAAAGAAAGGAGATTGCCAGGATGGAGACAAAAATTTATTTTCTATAAATCCTTCAAATATGAGTTTGACGAAATCCCAGAAATGCAAGGAGTGTGTGGGAGATCAAAATCTTCAAGGAGATCAAGATCAGAAGGAATAACTCAAGGGGTACGTGGGAAGTGGACTTATTCTAAGTCCTAAATCTCGTAGGAGACAACGTGTTTAAGAGCATAAGCGAGACCCTAGATAGTTGGGTTCATAGGAGAAAGTTCAAAGGCCAAGAGCTTTGAACACTTTCAAAATATTCCAATTCGAGAGAAGGTGGAAGCTCAAGATGAGGAGCGAAAACAACTGTTAGATTGGTTGTGGGAAAGGATCCTGGATCGTTAGATCAACATTCAATGACATAAGGAAGCGCGGAGGAGGAAACAAATCTCAAGCATTGGATCTGAGCACAGAGGATTAGTCATCGTCTGATCATGAGGAGGTGCACAAGCTTTAGCGTTGTTTATACATAGGAGAGTGGACTCACAAAAATATCAAAGTCCCAAAGTCATTTGGGACCGACCATCATTTGAGAGGACGCACAGAGGAAATCCATCAAGTTTGGGCGAAGATGCTCCGGGAGGAACGAGCGCACAGAAGGTTGAAACACCCGAAGCTTGAAGAGCTGAAGAGTCGAAGGGAATATGAACTGTCAGATTTGGAGGGACACGTGTCGACAATTTGTGAGATCAAGAGAAAGACGAGGGATGGAATGTTGAAACACCTAAACCCCGAATAGTCGAAGAGCTGAGGGTCGTCGATCTATGAGGAGATAGTTGTCAACAGATTTGAGTCTCCGGGTGAAATTACTCCGAGAGAAATGAGTGCATAGAATTTTGAGACTCCCGAAGCCCAAAGCACTAGAGAGCTGAAGAGATGAAGCATGGAGAGACGAAGACCCGAAGAGAATCTGGACCGTCAGATCCAGAAGGGGGCACATAGCGAAAGATTGTGAATTCCGGGTGAAGTCACTGTGGGAGATCGTGAAGGAGAAAGGTTTGACATCGCCGAAGCCCAAACAACTGAAGTGAATGATAGCCATCGATCTAGAAGAGGATAGGTGTCACCATATCATGGACTTCCAAGGATTTCACTCCGGGGTTTTTATGGAAAGAATTTTTGGAAAGTTTCGAAGCACCGAAGACCGAAATGATTAAGGACCCTTGATCCCAAAGGAAGAACGCGGGTTGTTGATATGCAAAGGGACACATGGAGGATGGAGATTCACTCTGTTAGATAACCATTGAATAGTCATTGAATCAAGGTAGGACAGGTGTCAAGAGATCTGACACTCCGAAAGGATTCACTCTGAAGGTTTATGTTTGTCGATATTTGAGAACATCGAAGGTCAAAGTTTCGAAAACGACAAGAACCATCGATGTGAAGGAGGACACGCATCGCCAGATATAGTAATCCAAAGGAAAGTGGAGGAGGAAAGGTCTGAAGAATCGGAGAAGAGATCTCAATCATCAATTGAGAAGAGAGTCCGAGGACCATTGATCTGGTTGAGGAGGCCAAAGTCCCGAAGCGGGAGCACAACTGTTGATTGGGGAGGATACGTGTCAGCATATATTCTACTCTGGAAGATAACCAGTCAACGGTGGCAAGGATTTGAGATTTGAGATCCCTAAAGGTCGAATTCACGGAGGGGATCCTAGCCGCACATTTAAAGAGACATGTGTCGAAATATCTTCCATTTCATAAGATTTCCATACAGAGGTAGCGAGGGTTTGAGATTTCAAAACCTTGAAGTCCAAAATTGTGAATAGATCTCATCTACTGATTTCGGAGAGACAGATCTGGTCTGTGGATTTGGAGAGGGAATATCTAAACCATCAATCCAGAGGTATCATCAAGATTGGGAGATCGATGGTCCCACAACATTTCGGGGATTGAAGGTGCATGAAGTTTAATGTCTTATTGAGTGGTCATGTGGGTTTTCACCCAAGGGAAAACACAAGGGGCTAGTGGAGGGAGCTAGCATTCGCAAATGCACATTTCAGCAAGGTTATAACCCAGGGGCATATTGAAGAAAGGGGCTAGTGTAAAGGAGCTAGCGCCCAAAATTTGAAGAGTGCCAGAGCATGCGGATGAAGGAATGCGGGTATCACAGGACTTGCGCCTTGGGAGAAAAGGGGACCTGTGTATAGATAAATTGGGTTCAAAGTGGAACCCGAAGAGTCAATCTGGCTCAGGCCAAGGAAATATCCAGAGACTGGGAGGTTGAAGAACCCCAGGAGGGTAGGGGGGCTGCATCAGGTTCTCTAGTGTTGAAATCCTCCTGGATCCCAAACTCTTCCTTGGAGTTGTCCTCTTTCTCCTCTCCAGCTATGTTGTTGTTGCTGTTGCTTCTTCTTTTCCTTCCCTGCTGCTATGGCAGGCTCTCCTCTTCTTAGCTCCCTTTTGTTGATTACTTTTGTTGACCTCAACGCCAGCCTTATTATCTCCTCTATCACCCTGTCTAGCAGCTCCAATGGTTGGCTCTTCTTATGCAGTCCTCTCTGTTGCAAATCTTCCTTCTTGTCAATGGGTAGATCAAATCGATCCCCCTTATGATTTTCTCCATCTCTTGTGGCCTTAGCTTGCCACCCTGTTGTAGACTCCAATTCTGCAGTCTCTTCTTGACTGACTTGTTTCTTAGTCTCCTCCACTCACATATTGTCTTCTTCTGTTAGCCCCTCTACTGGTACATCTACAACTTCCTTTAATTGCTCTCCTGGCTGGTATGCTCCTCCATCTCTCCCCAACTTAGACTGTTGGATATGCCTACTTCTCTCCAGGGTTTCCAGTTCCTCATGCATCTCAGCAAATTTTATGTTGTCTACTTCTTCTTCTGCTGCAGGCTCCAGTGCTGCAGTCATTTTCTGTTTGGCTTCCTTACTGAAAATTTTGAGCAATTATGTCGAATGCTCTTCTCCTGAAATTTGCATGACTGTCTTTTGGAAGCCATTTGTTGGTTCAGGATTGCCAACCAATCCTCCAACATCCTCAATTCTATTTCCCATTGAGTGAGACTCTCAACTATGTGTTCCTCTTCTTCTTCTCCTTGGGAAGATTCTGATATCTTCTCCTTCGTCATGACAGTCACCGTTGGTTGTCCTTCCTCTGCTACTGCACTTTCATCATGTGCACTGGCCTTCACTTGGTTATTTGGTAGGAATTCTTTGATCCCCCCAATGATCAAAATAATCTTTTGATCTTCTTCTTGGATGGTGAGAGTTTTTAACTTCTCTTCATATTCATTCATATGGTCTGCAACCCCACATGAATATTCACCTATCAACACTCCTTGCTGATATGAAATCTCAACAGAGCCCTTGAGACTCTCAGACAGTCTCATCTCTTTCCCCCTGCCCACCTAGAAATTTGGGACTTCTCTCCTGCCCACATGGTAGTCTATGAGATCAACCGATCCCATCTCATTGCCCACCTAGCAACTTGAACTTTCAGCACTACTCCTCTAGCGGTATACAAGACCTTCCACTAATCTCTTTCAATTGCCCACCTGGAAACTTGAAAGTCCACTTCTGCCCACCTAGAAGTTTCTAAGATCCTCTGCTAATCTCATATCGTTGCCCACCTGGAAATATGAATTTCCATTGTTGTCCTCCTGATGGTCTATGATATCCTCCAATGACCTCATTTCATTTCCCACCTGGCAATATGAAAATCCATCTCTTCTCTCCTAGCAGTTTATGAGATCTTTATCTGATCTCACCTCCTCCTCATCATTGAGGTTCCTTCGAGCTTCTGGCTCACATATGTGAACCACTTCCTCTTCATCTTTGGGGATTTCAACATACCTCAACCACCTCTTTAACAATTGTTGTTGTCCTCTGGCCAACAATCTCTTGAATGGCCACTTCACCTTCTTCTTCATGGGCCACTCATACACCCAATGTGCTTTAGAATCTTGCTACATTTTCAATGCCAGTTGCTCCATCCTTGCTCTTATCTCATTAAGCTCCAGATCCATCTTGGGATTGCATTTCTTCTTGCAGACTTCTCTTCAACCATGCTCATGGCCTTCAGTAGCCATTTCTACCTTCTACCTACCATCCTGGCAAGCCTATGGATTACTCTACCTCTAAGAACATCTCCATCTTCTCTCACAACTTACCTGGTTGTTCAATTTTTTTTTGTTGTCGTGCATGTGCTACAACCTTCTTACAGAGCATTAGTACTCTGCCTTCCTTTCACCTGTTTTCTACAAGAAAAATCTTGTTTGTGATAACACCTGATGTTATCAGGTCATCTCCCTTTACTATCTCTCTCTTTTTTGTTGTCTGCAAATAAAATTTGGCCTTCTCCTCTTTCTCTTTCACCTGAAATCTACAGATGAAAACCAACTCTAATACCACCTGATGCAGCCCCTCTACCCTCCCGAGGTTCTGCGACCTCCTGGTCTCTAGATATTTCCTTGTCCTGAGTTGGATTAACTCTTCGGGTTACTCTTTGAACCTAATTTATCTATACACAGGTCCCCTTTTCTCCCAAGGCACAGGTCCTATCATACCCGCGCTCTTTCGTCTGCGCGCTCTGGCGCTCTTCAAATTTCGGGCGCTAGATCCTTTACACTAGCCCCTTCCTTCAATATGCCCTTGGTTTATAACCTTGCATAAATGTGCATTTGCGGATGCTAGCTCCCTCCACTAGCCCCTTCTTGCGTGTGCCCTTGGGCAGCGACCCACATGACCGCACGATTACCCATTAAACTTCATGCACCTTCAATCCCCAAAATGTTATGGGACCGTTTATCTCCTGATATTGATGGTACCTCTGGATTGATGGTTCAGATATTCCCTCTCCAAATCCACGAACCAGATCTGTCTCTCTGAAATCAACGGAAGATATCTATTCGCGATTTTAAACTTCGGGGTTTTCAAATATCAAACCCTCGCTACCTATGTATGGCAATCTTTCGGAATGGAAGATATTTCGACACTTGTCCCTTTAAATGTGTGGCCAAGATCCCCTCCGCAAATTCGACCTTTGGGAATCTCAAATCTCTAATCCTCGCCACTGCTGACTGGTTATCTTCCAGAGTGGAATATTTGCTGACACGTATCCTCCCCAATCAACGGCTATGCTCTCGCTTCAGGAATTTGGCCTCCTCAACCAAATCAACGGTCCTTGAACTCCCTTCTCTATTGACAATAGAGATCTCTTCTCCGGGTCTTCAGACCTTTCCTCCTCTGCTTTCCTTCGGAATCCTAGATCTAGTGCAACATGTCCTTCACATCGATGTCTCTCATCGTTTCTGGGACTTCAGCCTTCGGCGTTCTCAAATCTCGACAAATAAAAACCTCCAGAGTGAATCCTTTCAGAGTGTCAGATCTCTTGACACCTGTCCTCCCTTGATCCAATGACTGTTCAATGGTTTTCTAATGGAATGAATCTCCATCCTCCATGTGTCCCTTCTCAGATCAATGACCCAAGTTCTTCCTTTGGGATTAATGACCCTTAATCATTTTGGCCTTCGACGCTTCATAACTTTCCAAAACTTATTTCCATAAAAACCCCAGAGTGCAATCCTCTTAATTCCACGATCTGGTGACACCTATCCTCTTCCATATCGACGACTATCGTTCGCTTTGGCTGTTTTGGCTTTGGTGATGTCAAACCTTTCTCCTTCGCAGTCTCCCAGAGTGACTTCACCTGGAATTCACGATATCTTTCCACGTGCCCCTTTCTGGATCTGACAATCTAGATTCTCTTCAGTCTTCGGGTCTTGAGGTCTTTGGCTCTATGTGTTTTGGCTCTTCATCTCTTCGACGCTTCAAGCTTCGAAAGTATCAAACTCCTATGCACTCATTTCTCTCAGAGTACTTTCACCCAAAGACTCAAATCCATTGACAACTGTCTCCTTGCAGATCGATGACCCTCAACTCTTCGACTATTTGGGGTTTGGGTGTTTCAACATTCCATCCCTCGTCTTTCTCTTGATCTCATGACTTGCTGATGCATGTCCCTCTGAATCTGACAGTTTAGATTCCCTCTGACTCTTCAGCTCTTCAGGATTTGGGTGTTTCAACCTTCTATGCGCTCATTCCCCCCAGAGCGTCTTCGCCCGAACTTGATGTATTCCTACCACACATCCTCTCAAATGATGGACGGTCCCAAATGACTTCAATACTTTGGGATTTTTTTGATTCCACTCTCCTACGTATACACAATGCTAAATCTTGTGCACATCCTCGTGATCAGACAACGATTGATCCTCTACACTCAGATCCAACACTTGAGATCTGTTTCCTCCTCTGTTCTTTCGTATGTCATTGGACGTTGATCTAACTGTCCAAGCTCCTTTCCCACAACCAATCTAGTGGTTTTTGTCGCTCCTCCTCCTGATCTTTCACCTTCTCCTAACTTGGAATATTTTGAAAGTGTTCAAATCTCTCGGCCTTTGAACTTTCTCCTGCGAACCCAACTATCTAGGGTCTCTCTTACGCTCTTGAATGTGTTGTCTCTGCTGAACTTTAGGACTTAGAATAATTCTTCTTCCCACGCACCCCTTGCGTTATTCCTTCTGAGCTTGATCTCCTCGAATATTTTGATCTCCCACGCACTCCTTGCGTTTCTGGGATTTTGTCAAACTCAGATATGAAGGATTTCTTGAAAATAAATTCTTCTGAGCCTCCTGGCGATCTACTTTCTCGATGAACACCTTGCATACCTCCTCCTTACAGATTATTCAGTAACTCTAGTTCCTCCCAAACTCAGCACAGAGTTCCTTCTGTGCACTCTTGCACTCGCTCGATGCCCACCTAGAAGAGCTCTACAAAGTTCTCAGTAACTCTATTTCTTTGTGCTCCTTCTGCATAGTTTCCCCCCTTAAGGTATTCAATAACCTTGAGGTTCCTCTTGAGTTTTTGATCTCTCTGGTGCTCCTCCTAGCACATTCTTTTCTAACTCCATAGATTTCATATACACACTCCTTGCACTGGCTACAAAACCTCAAATGTTATGTTGTGCACTCTTTTCACAGCCTAAAGAATCCAGAACGATATTATAAAAATCAATGAAGATAAAAGAAATCTATCTCCTACTGCAAATGAAGCTTATCACACATCCACAACATTCATTCATGAAAATACACAAACACATGATATGCAGGAAAAACTACTTTTCTATTATCTCTGTGTGTCTATACAAATGTTTACAAAAAATGGACTGCAACAGAGTCCCAGTTCTCTCAAGTTCTCCTAACCTAACTCTACTTTGAGTTATTCTCCTAAGACCTCTCTACTCAAGATATCTCTCTATCTCATGTCTCCTAATTACAAAGCGAGGGCTCTATAAGCTTATCCTCACCACTACCTTAGTGATATCACTATCTCAGTTACGACACCATACCTCTATGGCTACATTCCATAAATGTTTATCCATACCTGACTACGATCTGGACCTACTACAGGCAACCATTTAAGGAAACCATATCCACTACCTATACAAAGGCATGGCCTGGAATTTATCAACCTTACAACATGAAATCTGTATAGGATCATATTTCAAATTTGAAAAATGGAAGGATTGGTGCCTCTCCCTTTCTCCATTGTGCATTTGTTGAGGTGGAGCGATGCTCCTGCATCAGGTGACATTTCAACCAACCAAGTTTTTATCATTAAATGATTTAGGTTGGAGCGACAATGAGTGAAACATTTTTCAAATTCAAATCTTATCAAAATAGTTTTGGAAAGGGTTGCTCGAAATTGTTTATAAGGTGAACCCCCAAGACCTCCTCATAATTCCATGCTTTTGGTATCATGGTCCCTGTAGGCTCTTGTTCTTTTATTCACTTGCTTGGAATTTTTCATTAATTAAAATAAGATACATATACATTGTCCTTGATTTGTCTAGTTCAACTTGGCACAATAATGAAATATTCGTGACATTATAAGCTATGCTAAACATAATTAATTAAATTTTAAACAAAGGAGAAAAATGGGGATGTTACAATGCCCTCCCACTTGAAGGAACACCATCCTAGTGTTGTGTTATTTATAACATTGTCTTTATGTTGAGAACAAAAATGGGTATGTTTCTCTCATGGCATCTATTGGGGTCCAGGTATGAACGATTTATTCACCCTTTTCCTACATTAATTTATCAATCCGGGTGTGTATCCTTTCAAGGCAATGCGCAAGGTATATGCAGGGGCAAGAGTACAATTCATTCTGGCCAAGGGTTTACAATTTAAGATTCAAAACATTACTGTCAACTGGATTAACTACAACTTTTGAAAGGTACTCATAAGAATCATACACTGTAACAACAAACATTAGCTAAGAAATAACACTGTAACAGCAAGCATAAACTACTAAATAACATATTGTAACAGCAAGCATAAACTGCTAAATAACAAACTGTAACAACAATCATAAAACTGATAAATAACACACACATGAAGATGGAGTACCTGATCAGAAGAGCGGGCCCAACTCTCTGATTAGGGCTGCGCTGGTTACAACAAAGATGAAGACAACAAAATAGGTAATTCTTTATAAATCTGAAAAAGGTTATTACAATCTCAATGGAGACATCCCCAGTTACAGGAATAAACTACCTTTTATACATCAAAAGGGGGAACAACCTCTTTCCCCAAAACATGGTAACCGTACCCTGAAAAATATACATTAGTTGGAGTGGCACCAGTACCAGATAGACAAGATCAACGAAATGCCCAAGATGGTTTAGGGATCTGCGACTCCAGTTGTGCGGCCTCCTTTGGCTTGGTCGTTGTTGTTCTCAAAAAAACTGAACAACAGATCTACCATGGGATGCTGAGGCCTTGATTCCTGTTCTCCAAAAGCTGTGGTCAAACATCGTTTTAGTGCTACGAATAGGCAAAACTCTGTGACTTCACTCAATTAATAAAATATTCCAATAGACAAGGTAGGGGTAATTACCTCACAGATTTAGCACAGTAAACATAGGTAAATAAGTGTAAAAAGGTCAAAAAGGTAATGGAAATGTAGCAGAAAGATAGCCCGATTTGGTGCCCAATATCTCCCCCCAACTAGCCTTATGCATGCCCTCATGCAGTTTGTCACTTCCGCGGGTCTGGATTTCGTTAACTATTGGATTCCTGAAAATGGGCGAGATCATATTCTTTGGCCATCTCTGCTCCTGGAAATTTAAAACCATATGAGAGGTGGACATCTTCCCACCAATCCTCTGGGATGATATATGCTAGAGTGTAATCTTCTATTGGCAACCAAATAGTGGGAAACTGAAACCGGAGTCCCATCCATCGAATCTCGCTTGTTCGAACACATGCCACATATCTAGGCACTCTGGGGAGCACTCGTGCAAAATTTGGTGTCCCAAAAGGTTCCCTGTTCCAGACAGCTGTAGTTGTCATCATGCACCTTTTCTGACAACAATCAATGGCTTCTTCATGAAATGTGACTATTTGCTTAACGCAAAGATCAAGGCACCAATTTTGGGTTCTCAGCATTTTGTCTCTATTCGCCTCAATTCCCAAAAAGGTGTTGTGTTTATTAAACATGGTGACTGACCTCTTAGGTTCTCCTCTTACCATAAATGTCTTTGTAACCTGATTAGATTCAAATGTGTTAAAAGCCTTCTGTGAGTTGATCTGGTTAAAAGTGTAAGAGGTGAGGGCTCTTAAATGGATGTCTCCCACATACGGGACCGGATTGAAGTCTCTGTCCAGGCACAACAGATATCCATGTAGGTAAAATTCACACATCAAATGCTGAGTTGGCACGTTGTGGTGCCTCATTATTCGGAGGAATTGTACACCATTTTCTATCTTATAACTAATCTCATTTTTTATTCTCTCCATGCAAAATAGAAGAAAACGTTCATGTAGGAATAAATAATAACTAGAAGCAAGGGGGCGATATGCCATCACCTCTTGCGCCAAACTAAACATCTGCTCTTTATCCATTTTTAGTTATGCCACTTGCTTTTCCAGTTGCTCCATCTTGAGCTGCTGCTTCGCATGCCTTAAATCTCATGATGTCTATTCACTCCACATATTCAAAAATAGTTGTGGAGGCTCATTCCTGTGTTCTTCTGATCTCGTTTTGATACTGAGTCGCAGTAGATTTCCAAGTATGCACTTCGACCTTTAAGGCATGCTTACGGTCTTCAAACAATCGCTCGATCGGGTTTGTTTGAGTAGCAGTAGAGGTTATGGCTTCCTGGTCCGTCTGATTTTCTGTTTCTACTCCTACGGTCTTGGGATTTCTAGCTTTTTGCTTGTATTTCTTCATCCGCTCCTGCAATTTGTGTACCTATTTCCTTAGTTTCCTGACCTCCATCTTAAGTTGTGTTGTCTCCTTCAATTGCAGCTGATGTTTTTGTTTGACTGGGAGTCTTACGACCTTCTCGCCTGGCTCTTCCATTGGCTCATTCATCGGGAGTGCTTCACTTGGTCCCTCCTCTTCGCCTTCAACTAATTCCTCTTGTTGCGGGCTCACCGCGACCGGTGGTGTCCCTACGAGATGCTCTCCTGCTGGTGTATCTGTTTGAGTATCGTCCACCTTGCACAGTTGTGTCTTTTGTGATAGAATTGGAGGAATGATGAGATGTTCTTTTGAACGTAGAAGGGAACGATTTTTCCTTGCTCCTTTTGGAATAAATGAGAAAAAAGAGAACTGGCAGGGATCTTGAATATTCAGTTCCAAGGTTGACACTAGTTCTTGTGGTTCATCACCAATGTCATGCCCTAGTTCTCCCAGCACTTCTTCCATGGGCTCTATGGTCGGGGTGGTCACGACCTCTTATTCATTCTGGTTATCCTCCTCCATCGATTCCATGGTGACAGGAGGTTCTTGTGGGGTACCCTCAGTCGCAATATCGATCAATTCACTCGCTCCTGTCTGTTGTGACCCCGCTTCTGTAGTTTTCATGCTATCAAATTGTTCTGTTAATTCCATAGGCGAGACTAGTTCTTGTGGGACAACCTCGACCGTGGTACTAGTGGGCCTTTCTGCGTCAACTTCCACATCTTCCATTGATTCCATGTTTTCGACTTGCTCTTGGGGAGCAACCTCTTCTTCGAACGCTTTATCTTCCATTTCCATCTCTTTCGGTTCCTCCTGGTCAACATAGTCATCTTCACCTGCATTTTCCTCCTCCGCGGCTTCTGGTTCATCTTCCTTAGCAGACACAGCGGTTGCTACTTCTTCCTCTGTGGAGTCCTGAAACAGTTCCCATGGGATCGGGATTTGTCTGATGGCATTCATTACTAACAGCTGAACTAGCCCATGGTGGGTGATGGTCACCAATACCTGTCGCGACTTCTAATCCAAATGTGCCATTAGGTGAAGGCTTCTCAATAAGAAATAAGGCACATTTAGTGAGAACGACTCTGCTTGGGGAAATCGCAGGTGAGTTAGTATTCGAAGATGGTATTTGAATATGGTGGAGTATCTTCCTTCGCAACTCATATATCTCATGACGAATTCTGCTACCTCCTTCCATGGATGCGGCAGCGAATTTCGGTCATATCCTCGACCCTTCTGCATAATGCTTTCTCCTGCCTGTAAAAAGGCTTCGGGAAACTCTGGAAAGACAGACCTTCTTGAAAACAATCGTTTTCCATTTTGAGGGAGCCCACTGACTCCTGCAATGGCTTCCTCTGTCACAGGAATTTCAATTCCGCAGACCTGAGAGCTTCCTTCTCTCAAGTTGAGTGCGAATTCCATCGTGATTTCTTCGTTTGACCCTTTCAATCTGTTAAAGTAAACATTCCAGCCCGCGTTCTCAAAGACCTACCATACCTCCTAATTGTTCCAAACTCTCATTGTATCTTCAGGTTCATGCCGCAAAGATCGTCCACCCATTGTTGTAGAGGCGGAGTCAGCATGACGAATGCAGTTAGTTGGTAGGGGAAAATGACAGGGCTCTAAACTGTTGGCAACTGAAATAACGGCATATTGATTTTGGGGGAAGTGGATGAAACATCACTGGTATGTTTGGAAATGATGACAGATTGTGGTGGTACTGTCAGAAATTTAATGCAGTGTGTTGGGGAGGTGACCGATTATGACTCTGTGTGTACGAGTACGCATTTGACACATCAAGTTATGATTACAGAATATCAAAATCATTAGATTTTGTTTGATGAGGATCATGTGTCATAAAAAAAATTCGTGGTATGCCATCATTTTTTATGACAGTTCCCCCCCCCCCCCAACTTAATTGCAGCCATCCATGGCACATTATGATGTCTTTTTGGAATATTTTAATTAAATCCATAAAAGTCAATGGAGACGTACCCCGAGGACTACCTTATGGTGGAGTAGCAGAAAAAGGTCTGACGGAGTAACGACAACAGGATGTAATGGAAACAAGGAGTAATAGTAACATCGAGTAGCAGCAATGACAAAATAATGATGACGACTGAGTAGCGGCAGTTGCAGAGTAACAGCAGCGACGGAGTAACGACACCGGTAGAGTAATGACAGTTGCAGAGTAACAACACTGGCGGAGCAACAACAGTTGTGGAGTAACAACACCGGCGGAGTAATGACAGTTGCGGAGTAACAACACTTCGTGAAGTAATCAGTGCACACTAGTGGAGTAACAACAACGTCTTTATAGCAGTACTAGTGGAGTAATAGCACCGAGTGTTACATTTCTCCTAGTCATATTCGTTTGTTATCCCTGCAATAATACAAACAAGTAAAAAATTATTTATATATATATTATTTTATTTATTTAAGGTAGAGTGAGAGTGTCATTCATTCCAACAATCATTAAATTAGATGAGTCAGAGAGGTGTTTGACAAAGGCATTTCTAGAGGCTGGATGGTGGTATAGTTTTAGACGGTGTCCGTTTACTAAGAACGAGGTATGATTCTCATCTATTGTAATTAATCTAACCGTTCCATTGTCGAACACTATGTCCACTTAGTATGTCCCCATCCAGTGAGTGCAAAGATTTCCTTTGAAATCATTAAATCGGGAATCGTAAAGTAATGCCCAATCTCCCACATGAAACACCTTACTTTTGATAAATTTATCATGCCACTTCATTCTCTGTTGTTGAACAGCAGTGGTCTTTTGGACAACTACTAACCAAATCTCGTCTAACTCATTCAGTTGTTCCAGTCAGTGTTTTTGTGCTTCTGATGGGTCTAAGCCTACTTCTAGAGCTGTCTTGAGTGTACTGATATCAAATTCCACTGGAAACAAGGGGACTTTCCCATAGACTAATTCAAATGGTGAAAACCCAGTTGTGTTTCTCCATGTTGTTCTGTACGCCCATAAGCTTCTGGAAGTTTTTGTGCCCAGTCATGGTGATGACTTGCTACTGTCTTTGTCAAGATATTTTCCAATACCTTGTTTGTGCTTTCTACTTGCCCGTTCGCCTGGGGGTGATAGGGGGTTGTCACCCTATGCTTGACTCCATATTTCTACATCATCTTTCCTATCATGTGAGATGTGAATTGTGATCCTCCATCCGACACAATTTCCCTTTGAGTACCATATCGGGCAAAAAAATCTTCAAAAAGAAAGTCTGCCACTACTTGTTCTGTTGCTCTTGTGACCGCTCTGGCTTCCACCCATTTAGTTACATAATCAGTGCAGACCAGGATGTAAGCTTTCTGATGAGAAGGTGGGTTGAAGGGTCCAACAAAATCAATGGCCCATTTCTCAAATGGTTCAAGGACTATCTGGGGTTGTAGAGGCATTTCATCTGCTTTCCTAGGTTGTCCCATCCGTTGGCAGCTATCACACCTTCGGACATAGTCTCGGGCATCATGAAATATGGAGGGCCAATAATATCCCATTTGCAGCACTTTGTGACCTGTTATTTTATCTGCAAAATGTCCTCCACATGGTCCATCATGTGCAGCCTTCAGTATCTCATAGATATTATCTTCTGCCACACAACGCCGAATCTATTGGTCAGCCCCTGTATGAAAGAGATATCCTGCCATCCATGAATATCGGGTACTCTGGTAAATAATCTTCCTTTTCTCTTTATATGACAGATGTCGAGGCACCTTCCCTGAAGCAAGATAATTAGCAATATCTGCATACCACGGAGTGTTAGCAGATACTACAAAAAGATGTTCATCTGGGAAATTATCTTCAATTGGTGTATCCTTACCCTCATGTTCTATCCTAGATAAGAAATTTGCAACCACATTGTCCTTCCCTAGTTTATCTACTATCATGATATCAAATTCCTGTAGTAGCAAGAGCCATCTTGTGATACGACCAGGGGTAACAGGTTTATTCATTAAATACATGATAGTTGGATGATCAATATGCACAAAGGTAGGATACCCAGTAATGTAGTGCTAGAATTTGTTGATGGTGTAAATGACAGCAAGGAATTCTTTCTTAGTCACTGTGTAGTTTAATTCAGTCGGAGCCAAATTCTTACTAACATAGTAAACTGTGTATGGTATTTTTTCCTCTTGTTGTCCTAATATTGCACCAACCGCTATTTGGGAAGCATCTGTATGAATATGGAAAGGTAATGCCCAGTCTGGCCCTCTAAGGATTGGAGCGCTACAGACCAATTCCTTAATTCTCATAAAGGTTGCATCACAGTCCTTTGTCCACACAAAACCTGAATCTTTTGTTAGCAATTGAAAAAGTGGATGTGCTACTTTAGCAAAAAAAATTATAAAACGCCTGTAATAGCCAGCACAACCAATAAAAATGCGTACCTGCGTGGACATTTTGGGTGTCAGGAAATGTTGAATTACCTTTGTCTTTGATGGGTCCATCCGAATTCCTTTAGCTGAGAGAAAATGTCCCAGAACAATTCCTTCTTCCATCATCATAGGACATTTTTCCGTACTCAACGAGACACGCGCTTGTATACACCTTTCGAGAACTTTTTCTAAATTTTTCAGTGCTTCAAGAAATGAATCCCCATATGGAGTAAAGTCATCCATGTAGATTTCAACACTGTTATCTATCAAATCAAAGAAGATTCCCAAAATTGCCCTCTGGAACATATAGGAGCATTACACAGGCCAAAATGAAGGACCCGGTATGCGAATGTTCCCTAGAGGCATGTGAAAGTGGTTTTATCCTGATCTTTAGGAGCTATCTGGATCTGGTTATACCCACTAAACCCATCTAGGAAGGAAAAAAACTTTTTGCTAGCCAATGTGTCTAGAACTTGATCAATAAATGGCAAAGGGAAATTATCTTTCTACGTTGCCTTATTTAATTCTCAATAATCCACGCATATTCGCCATTTACCATTTTTCTTAGGGACCATTACTAATGGAGAGACCCATTGGCTATCTGAGATGGGGTAAATAAAACTTACGTCTAGTAATTTCTGAAGTTCTTCTTTCACGATATTTTTCAGTGTGGGGTTCATCCTTATTTGAGGTTGTCTCACAGGACGACAATCCTCCTTAATATATATATGATGGGTGAATGAATTAGCAAGGATTCCCTTCATATCTGTATAATCCCAGGTGAAGGCCTCTTTGTGTTTCTGAAGGACATCCACAAGTTTCTTCTTCTGAGGTTCTGACAGGAGTGGATTAATATTCAGGGTTTTTCCTGGTTCTAGTTCTACTGGAACACTTTCACTGGGTGCATCAACAGGTAGTTGCTCTAATCCTTCTGTTGTTTCAATTGTTTCCTGAGTCTCACAGCTTAAGAAAGATTCTAGGGATTGTTGATTTGTTTCAGAAACGGAGCAAGGGTCGTCCATAAAAGAGGTAATTACATCATCTTCCGATTCTATTTTCAACTGAAGGTCTTGTCCAATAGTGAGAACTGGCCTCAATTCCTCATTTTCTGTTTCAGACTCTTTCCCAGGTAAAATTTTCTTGCTTCCTATTGGTTTTATGGATGGGTTTGGTTCTGCATGTGGGTACAACACTAAGTTCTTAATGTTGTGCCCATTGGGAATAACCATGTGCCCTGATCGGCACCCAATGTAAGCATCTGCAGTAGCCATCCATGGTCTACCCAAGATCAAAGGATGGTCGCCCACTGAAGATTGCATCTGTAAGACCAGAAAATCTACAGGATAGTGCCATGAATCTACTGAAATTTTTACATCTTCCAACTTTCCTACAGGTTTGACTGTGGATCAGTCTGCCAATTCCAATACTGTATGTGTATGTTTCAATTTACGAAGACCTAATGCATGCATGGTTTCGGTGATGATGACGTTGATGGTAGCTCCCAGGTCTACTAGCACATTCGAAATTCGTACCCCATTAATTTGTACTGTCAGAATTGGGTTCCCCGGATCTCCATACTTTTCAGGCATTGACTTTCCTGTCATGAAATATGATAATTTTCCCATAACATGAATGGTAAGGGGGTCTTTGGATTTCTTTGCAGATTTCTTTGAACAGTATTCCCTAAGAGTCTTTGCATATATTGGCACATCCTTCATCGCTTGTAACAAGGGAATTTTAACAAATAAATTTTGCAGTTCTCCTAATAAATCAAATTCATCTTGAGGGCTTGATTTACTCAAAGTTAGTCTCTCTGGGTAAGGTGGTTCAGATTGATGTTGCTTTACAGGAGATGCCTGATTTCTATCAGTCTGTTTTGGCTCTTTACTAATTGGTTCTGATTCCTTACCTTCACTATTGAGTCGTTCCATGGTAACTAGAGGAGGTTGAGCATCAATTGTCCGCCCTGATCATAGATTCATTTCATACAACTCTGCAGTGGAAATGATATATGAAGGTAGGTTAAGAATGTTAGTTTGATGAACTCCCCTGCTATTAGGATTCGAATCAGGTTGTATTGGGAGCTGAGGGCAGGCAGGTTGGTTACCTGGAGGCACATTAGAGGGTAGTTGGAGTTGTTGTCATGGCATCGATTGAGGAAACTACCCAGGAGGTGATCCTCGCCAAGTTGGAGCCCATGAGGAGCTTGAACTAGTTTGAGGGTTCCACTACTGCCACGGTGGAAACTGATAATGTGGCCACATGGGAGGATAGGGCATGGACTGAGGATTCATATTAGAATTATTGAAATACTGAGATGGATTTGAGTACATACCTTGATTTCCCATTGGTGGTCAAGGTTTCCATGGCTTTCTAGACCCCATGAGGTACAGTTGCTCCATGTCTTTCCTCGTTCCTTGGAATACTTCTTTCAGGCCTGGCAAGGAGGGGCATGAGCTTGTTGCATGATTTAGCTCGCAGATTGCACATTCCTCTATGGAGTTTAATGGAAATTCCCTCTCTGGATGCTTCTTTCTACACGTCGAGCATAATATTGCCATAGTCCTGTACAATTCCAGCTACTTCTACTTTACTTGCAGCGTATCCATCTGTGCTTTCAGGGTGCTGAGGATACCCGTCCTCAGATTGTCTAGAAGGTTTTCGATTTTTTCTTTCGTAACACCTCCGCCAGACCCTTTTACTGAGTGAATCCCTTGTCTATTTCTTGCAAGTCCTCTTGAGCACTGAATGCATAACTCACAGATACCTTCAAATCTTTCCTTAGAGATGTCTCATTTTCCCACAATGTTCAATAGTTCCATTGAATCCTCACGGAAAGATCGGAGGAGGATAATTTTTAGAATTTCCTTATCCAGGTCAGAGTGACCCGACCTCTATAAGGTTTACTTGAATCGTTCCACACAATATTCCAAACTCTCATCTTCTTTTTGTGCGAAATTGAAAAGTTCTTCCTTAATGTTTCGGGATTTACAGTAATCCTGGTATTTTTCCAGAAAAGTTGTCCGCATATCATCCCATGTGGAAATAGTGTTTCCTCCAAGGCCCATGAACCATCGTAGAGCTGTCCCCTTTAATTTAGAAGGAAATTTTTTTAACTTTTGGGCTTCCATCGTGTATTCATACCCTCAGCATACTATGTCAAATTCAAATAGAAACGTGTCAGGATCTTCTAAAACAAGCCCATGAAAGTTTGGTAAGGCTGCTAATGGAATAGGCTTAGTGGTCACACCAACTCCCAAGTTTCCAATTGGGAACTCGATAGTGGAGTTTGTGGGAGCCATAAATATCTTCCAATAATCGTTGGGTATTTCACCAGACTCTATAGGAGGTGGTTGAGGCTTCCCTACCCCTTTGATCCAAGTTGCTTTAGCAGCACTTCCCCAGTCCCTTGGTGATGCAAATTCTCCTTCGATCCCTTCTTCTATGTTCTGATGACTTGATCCCTCTGCTACAACCTTCTCTCTCTTGTTGGAGTGGTCTGACTCTGTCGAGGCTTTGCTTGCGACCTCTTCCCCCTCTGCTACCAGCATAACATTTCCTTGTTCAGGTATGCCACTAGATGTTTCTTCAACTGCTGGAGGGACCTGTTGTATTGTATCACCCAAGAATGTTATAGACAGCACTAGTTGATCTATTGATTGTCCCTTAGACTTTACTCTTCGTGCTCTTGGTCTCATGGCTGCGCGAGATGATGTTTCTGATTCAACCTTTTCTATAATCTGCTGAATGAAGGTCTTTCTTTCCAAATCTGGTCCTCCCTTCTTTGGGGCTTTCCCTCTGCCCCTGTTATTTGGTTCTTTGTTCATAAATAACGTACTGTAATAGCAAGCATAAACTGATAAATAACACACTGTAACAACAATCATAAAACTGATAAATAACACACAGAGGAAGACACAACACCTGATCAGAAGAGCAGTCCCAGCTCTCTAATCAGGGTTGCGTTGGTTACATAAAAGATGAAGACAACAAAATAGGTAATGCTTTATAAATCTGAAAAAGGTTATTACAATCTCAATGGGGACATCCCCAGTTACAGGAATAAACTGCCTTTTATACATCAAAAGGGGGAACAACCTCTTTCCCCAAAAACATGGTAACCGTACCCTTAAAAATATACATTAGTTGGAGCAGCACCAGTACTAGATAGACAAGATCAACAAAATTCCCAAGATGGTTCAGGGATCTACGACTCCAGTTGTGAGGCCTCCTTTGGCTTGGTCGTTTTTATTCTCAAAATAGCTGAACAATAGATCTGTCACGTGATGCTGAGGCCTTGATTCCTGTTCTCCAAAAGCTGCGGTCAAACATCGTTTTAGTGCTGCGAATAGGAAAAACTCTGTGACTTCACTTCATTAATAAAATATTCCAATAGACAAGGTAGGGGTAATTACCTCACGGATTTAGCAAGTAAACATAGGTAAATAAGTGTAAAAAGGTCAGAAAGGTAATGGAAATGTAGCAGAAAGATAGCCCGATTTGGTGCCCAACAACATCCTCCAATTCCCACGTAGCTTCATCTAGCCCAATGTGTTTCCATTACACTTTTTCTTGGGTGATGGATTGATTTCAGAGAAACATTTCCTTCCTATCTAGTATGCATAGAGGCTCTATTTGGAACTCTCCCTCTAGTTCCACATAGATCATAGTCCAATCAATAATATGATTAGGATCATATACATAATTTTTAAGAAAAGAGATATGGAAAACATTGTGTGCTTTAACATTAGAAGGTAATGCAATCATGTATGTTATTGGTCCCACTCTTTCCAGAATATTGAAAGGTCCACAATATCAAGGTGCCAGTTTAGTAAAATCTCCCATTCTTAAAGAACTATTTTTGGGTTTAACTCAGAGATATACATGATTTCCCACTTTGAAATCTCTATTTGTTATACTCTTATATGTGTAGATTTTCTATCTGTCTTGGGTTGTCTTCAACCTCTGTTTGATTTTGATAACCTCATGTTCCATCTCTCTTAGCACCTCAGGCCCAAGTGTAATTATGTTCACTCGATTATCCCAGCTTATAAAAGTGTTGCACTTCGTGCCATAGAGTGCCTCAAAAGGAATCATCTTTAATGACTCTTGATGGCCATTGTTTTAAGAAAATTCCACCATGATCCAGATTTAGGAGTGAAATGAAATAATTAATAGAATGAATACAATAAACACATAGATATGGAGAACAACATAGATATCCAATGAACAATATCTTCTATTGAATAAATGAAACAGGTTGAAACTGTAAAACTGCAAAATTGAAACAACTTGCTTGAATGGTGGTAGCTATCTTTGAGAAGAGATGTGGCTGCTACATGCATCCGTCTGAGAAGAATGATTACAATGAGGCTCCAGGGGCCTTTTTAATATTACTCATGAATTCCAAAACCCTAGACATCCAAAAACCTATCCCTAGGAGGTGAAACGCCAAACGTCATGTGGGCCCCGATGGATAAGTTGGTACCTCAACTTCCTGAGGTTGTAACTTTTTCATACGACCTCAGTTTTAGGTGCGTGATAGTACATTGGAAAGTTATTTTCGAGAACTACACATTACGTCGTTAAACTCTGACTCTGTCTACAGTTTGACTGTGGCAAGCCAAAAAAACATTTTTTAGGGCCCCAAAATGGCCCTGGAAGTACAGAAAGATGTGTTGACATGAAAAAATCCAAAATAATCCAGTTGGATTAGGTGGGAGGCTGTAAGGTAGCTAGAGAGGTAGTGGGGGGGGACTAAAGGTCCCATAGTGATAATAGTGGAGGTCATTCAATGTAAGGTGGACTAGGTCCACTATATTATTAAATAAGACCCACTATGGTAGTTAGATATAATAAATGTAAGAGGACTTCTTAGAAGGTTCTACTTCTAGAAGATTCCTCCTCTAGAATGTTCTTAGGTGATGATAGCACTATATAAAGAGGTTCAAGCAATGTAATGAGATATGAAGAGAAATATTGTATTTGGATCTGAAGCTCAATAGGAGGATGCCCCCTCGAAGAGGCAAGTGAACAGGAGAGGATCCCTTCCATAATAGGATCCATTGTATGGTGTTTCCCTACCTCAAGGGTTTGGTAATAATAAAGTGTGGTTTCTTATATTTTGCTTTGTGGATCTATTGTGTATTCAGTAATTGTGTTGATTATATCTTCAAATCTGGTATTGGTACTTAACAATTGGTATCAGAGCCAGGTAACTAGAGAGGTAGTGGGGGGGGCCTAAAGGGCCCATAGTGATAATAGTGGAGGTCATTCAATGTAAGGTGGACTAGGTCCACTATATTATTAAATAAGACCCACTATGGTAGTTAGATATAATAAATGTAAGAGGACTTTTTAGAAGGTTCTACTTCTAGAAGATTCCTCCTCTAGAATGTTCTTAGGTGATGATAGCACTATATAAAGAGGTTCAAGCAATGTAATGAGATATGAAAAGAAATATTGTATTTGGAGCGGTAGCTCAATAAGAGGATGCCCCCTCGAAGAGGCAAGTGAACAGGAGAGGATCCCTTCCATAATAGGATCCATTGTATGGTGTTTCCCTACCTCAAGGGTTTTATTCTAATAAAGTGTGGTTTCTTCTATATTTCTCTTTGGATCTATTGTGTATTCAATATTTGTGGTGATTATATCTTCAGATTTGATCTTGGTACTTAACAGAGGCCACCAGTCTCCTCCTAGAATATGTGTAGGGATTCAGACAACCCCAGAAGTGTAGAACCCACAATTACAAATAAGTATAGAAGAACGTGTTGAACTAAAAACTGTCAAGAGGAGCCATTTGGAATAGGTGGGTGGCCACTAATATCCACCTGGATCAGTCCTCCCCCCTTAAGAGGCAATAATATTCATTGTGTTGAGTTCCCTGATCAAGTGACGAAACTTCTACAAACTTTGGCTTTGGGTGAGCCACTTGCCTTGGTGTAAGAGTTTCCATGCCTTGACAACCCGATAAAGTTGGATCCTCCGCTGGAGAGTTCCCTTGACCTGTGTGTCCACTATCTAATTAGTGGATTCATGTTCCATGCATTCAAGGTTGAGCTCTATTGGTTTCAGCTATTCTTTGATCTCTGAGGTGTCCAATAATGGTAGAAAATATGGTCGAAGGATGTCCACATTGAACACTAGGTGCAAGACAAGGAAGGGTGGAGTGTTGAGCTCAAAATCATTGCTACTCACAACCTTGGTGATAGTGTAAGGCCCATAGAGAAGTGGGCGTAGATTCTGATGGGGCCCTGTAAGACGCTCTTTCTGCAAATGTAACCAAATCTTGTCTCCCACCTAAAATGGGTGCGGTACCTTGTGTTGATCATGGTGTTGCTTGTACTTAGCATTGGATTTTTGTAAAATCTCATGGACTTGTTGGAAGATGTGTTGAATCCTCTCAATGAATCTAGTGTCTTTGTCATTCTCAGACTGAAGATGGGAAGATTCTATCTGTGTGGTTGTAATAGGAAGTGCAACATCAATGGGACCCAAGGGTTGGAATCTAAACCCCACCTGAAATGGGCTATAGTCGGTGGAGTTATGGAGAGCCATGTTGTAAATGTGTTGAACATAGGGGAGACTCTCATCCCATGTACATGGATGCTTATATTTGTGCATACGTAGGATGTGCACAATCATTTGATTGATGACCTTTGTTTGGTCATCGGTTTGGGGCTAGAAAGCGGTGGATTTAGTGATCTTGGTGTCCAACAGTGACTAGAGACTCAACCAAAATGTGTATAGGAACATGTTGTCCCAGGTGGAAATGATGGTATGTGGTATCCCAAAATGGACCCACACTTGTTCGAAGAAGATATTGGTAGTATATGTCATTGTGATGTTCTTCTTGCAGGCTGTGAGGATGGCCATCTTCAAATACTGATCAATGAAAAAAAATACACAATCATTTCCTTGCTTGGTGGATGGAAGGCCAGACATGTAATCCATTTAGATGGATTCCCAAGGCTTCTCAGCAGTAGTAAGAGGGGTGTATAAGCCTTGCTTCTTGATTTTTGGCTTGGCAATGGAACAGGAAGTGCAATATCCGATATACTTTCTAACGTTCTGTCGAATTTTTGGCCAATAAAAATGTTTCTGTAGAATGGCCACACTTTTCTCCATACCAAAATGTCATGCCATATGACTGTAGTGGGATTCCCAAATCATATTTGCACGCTCACTTGCAGGAATATAGAGATGGCCCAGATGGCATAACATCTTGTCCTGAATGTGAAAATAGGTGACATTTGTCCCTATACCCAAGAGTTGATAGGCGGTGGAAAAGTATGGATCTTGTTGATAAAGTTGGGGCCACTCAGATGCCTCATGTCCACAAGAATGGACAATAGTGGTGAGTGAAACCACGGGAGGTCGGCTAAGGTAGTCAGCGACATGATTTGTGCTCCTTGTCTTATACTAGATGTTGAGATGGAACTTCTATAGGTAGGTGGACCACTTCTGATGGCGGTCGTTCTACAACTTCCCCAGTGTCTGTATGAACTACAGAGTCTTGTGATTAGTGTGTATGATCGTCTCCTTTCCCAGAATGTAATGTTTCCGTTGACAATAGGATTGTACAATGGAATACATTTCCTTGTCATAGGTCGGGTATTTTTAGATATTATCTAAGAGTGTCTCACTATAGTATGTCATCGGATGACTGTGTTGAGTGAGCTCTGTGCCTACAACATAGTCATATGCATCATTCTCAATATCGAACGGTTGTTGTAGATCGAGCAAGGAGAGTATTGGAGTTGAGAACAAATGATGCTTTCGATCATCAAATTCTTGTTTTTGTTCCTTCCCCCACATGAGATTTTCCCTTCCACCACCCTTGGTCACTTGGCTGAGGGCCCATGCAATATGGGAGAATCCCAACACAAACCGTCGGTAGAAGTTGGCTAGTCCCAAGAAGCTCTGAAGCTCAATTAATTTGGTCAGGGCTGGCCAGTCACAGATGACTTGGATCTTAGTTGGATCAACATCTACCCCATGATCATCAACAATGTATCCCAAGTATTGGACCATGTTCATGCCAAATGAGCATTTTTCGAAGTTGGCATATAACTTGTGTTGTTGTAGAGTGCTCAAAACTTGTTAAACATGATGCATGTGCTCCTCCCAAGTTTTGTTGAAGATGAGGATGTCATCCAAATATACCACCACAAAAGAGTTAATGAAGGGTCTCAATAAATCATCCATCAACCTCATGAAATTGGTTGGTGTATTTGTTAATCCAAAGGGAATGACCAGCCATTCGAAGATACCTTATTTAGATTTTAAAGTTTTCTTCCATACATCAGTCGGTTCGATGGGAACCTAGTGGTAGCCAGACTTTAGGTCAATCTTGTTGAAGAACTTTTCCCCCTTGATTTGGTCAAGAAGGTCATCAATTCTAGGAATTGGGTATCAGTTCCTAACTATGATTTTGTTTAATGATCTATAATAAATGTAGAGTCGCCAAGTCCCATCCTTCTTCTACACCAATACAATCGAGCTTCTGCAAGGGGAGGAGATGGGTCTGATGTGCCCCTTTTGAAGAAGCTCTTGGATCTAATGCTTGATTTCGTCATTTTCCATCAGCGAGCGATGATAGACTGGTCCATTAGACAGAGGTGCACCAAGGGTTAGATCAATTGGATGCTTAACTTGGTAGTGCGTCGATACCCCGGTGGGGAAGGAGAATATGTCTCTATACTCTTCCACAACCCCATCCACTTGCTTCTGCTGCAAAGAGAGGCTCTATGTAGAGGCCACAGATGTGGCGACGACCTTCTTCTTACTGTGAGCATGGATCACAAAGAAGACGAACTTCCCAATCTGTGAAATGACCTTACTGCATTTCTTAGCAGAGATTAAAGAAATAGTGGTAGGCGGCACTACCTCTGGTATCCTATACAATTGTCTACCCAAAGTAATAATAACACTGCGGGGTCTAGACTCATACAAAGCATGACACTTACACAAATATGGTTGTCCTAAAAGAACATCACAAACTTCAAGGGGATAAATATCACACAATACGTTGTATTTGAAAGGCTTGATGTCATAGGGAAGACGACACTATTGGTTGACACGAAGATCTATTCCTTGGCAAAGCCATCTGATGGTGTAGGGTTAGGGGTGTGGTGTCATCGGTAGGTCCAACCACTTGAAAACCTATGCTGAGATCAGGTTCTTATGACTGCCACTATCGACAATGAAATGAAGAAGAGCCCCCTTTACCCACATCTATGAGTGAAAGAGGCATTCCCCTTCCTCTGGTTCTTCTGGTTTGCTTGGATGGAATTTGGTGGTAGCAACAATGGCACTGGGTTCAACATCGATAATCCACTTCCCTCCTTCTGTATTTTATTCAGAGTCATAATCAACCTTTGACTCGAAATCCTTCAGCTCAGCCATGAGTGACTACTTGGAGCATAATTCTTCGATGTTGTGCCAAGGGATTTTATGGTATTTACATCATTTTCTTGTGTCCTTCTTAATATTTTCATTACCCTTCTTGTGTTGCGGATTGGACTTATTTTTCTGAGAGTGGCCATATTTTCTTTGTCCCTTGTGGTGTGGGTTCGGGCCGCCTTTTCCCTGCTTCATCTGTGAGGAGTTTACAGATCCAAACTCTTTTGCTTAAATTTCTGCTCGATCTTGATAGCATATCTATAAGCCATACCCAATGAGCATGGATGATTTTAGGGGCTAAATTTCGCTCATGGGATAATTTTCCATGGTTTTTCCAAAAATGAGATTCGCTATTTTAAAAATGATTCGCCCAAATTGTATAAGATAAAATTATTTTACCTTAAAAATCGCCAAAATTTTATAAAAACTATACAAAATCCTTATAAATACAAATATTTTTACAAAAATATCGTCAAACATTTATAGTTGGCATATGAAGGATTAGTAAGATTTGCCAAGGTTTCTACATTTTAAAACAAATTTCCATCCTTAAAATCATCCCTGCCAATGAGGCGATGTCCTGAAAATCCATTTCTGTTTGAATGTATCTATGCAAATAGTCGTGGTATTTGATCACCAGATGTCACTTAGAGTCTTTGATACCCAATTTGGTGCGCAGTGTATGGAAATTATTGGTGAAATCTGGTATTGTCTAGTCCCTTTCCTAACACAGGGTGGTCCATTTGGTGTATTGGTTCTCTTAGCTGCCAACAGGGTAGTATTGTTCTTTAATGGAATCCTCGAAGGAATCCCATGTAGGGGCGACCATGAATATTGCAGATTTTTCTATGGCCCTTTGCTTAGAGTAAGTATCCCACTAGTCCTTAACATGGGGGGCGGCCTTGAGGAGTGAAAAAATAATCTTTTCCCTATCGGAAAAAATGTGGACTGAAAAATACCATTCTAGCAGATTCAACCATTTATCTACAACATCCACATCTACTAGTCCTTCAAATAATGGAATATTAAAATTTACTTGTACCTTGAAGGGGGTTGCATGGTCGCTTGATGAAGATGCTTCTCCTGTGGGCAGCCACAGAATGATCTATGCAAAGTTTTCCATCACTTTGTTCCTTTGTCGCGCAAGGGCTTCCTCGAGAAACATTTTAAAAGGATCTCCTGCTCCATCATCTTTCCTTTTGTCCCCCATGGATTGTTGTCGGGCTCGACATGACTGATCTTGCAAAGGCTCGATTGGTTCGATTCCCAACTCCTTGTACCCAGATCTTGTCGAGGACATGCATGAAGAAAAACAAATGAAGAGTAGACCGCTATGATACCACTGATTTGGATTTAGGAGCGGGACGAACTGATTAACAAACTGAATACAATAAACACAGAGATATGGAGAACAATAGAGATATCCAGTGAACAATATCTTCTATTGAATAAATGAAATAGGATGAAACTATAAAACTGCAGAACTGAAACAACCTGCTTGAATGGTGGTAGCTATCTCTGAGAAGAGATGCAGCTGCTACATGCATCTGTCTAAGAAGAATGATTAAAATGAGGCTCCAAGGGCCTTTTTAATATTACTCATGAATTCCAAAACCCTAGACATCCAAAAACCTAACCGTAGGAGGTGAAACGCCAAAAGTCATGTGGGCCCTGATGGGTAAGTTGGTACCTCAACTTCTCGGGGTCATAAATTTTTCATACGACCTTCGTTTTAGGCACGTGATATCCTGTTGGAAAAGCATTTTCAAGAAATACACATTACACCATCAAACTCTAACTCTGTCTACAATTTGACTATGGAAAACCAAACAAACACTGTTTAGGGCCCCAAAATGGCTCTGGAAGAATAGAAAGATGTGTTGACATGAAAACATCCAAAATAAGTCAATTGGATTAGGTGGGAGGCCACTAGTCTCCTCTTAGAAGATGTGTAGGGATTCATATAGCCCAAAAAATGTAGAACCCACAATTACAAAGAAGTATAGAAGAACGTACTAAACTAAAAATTGTCAAGAGGAGCTAGTTGGAATAGGTGGGTGGCCACCAATATCCACCTGGATCACATCAAGTGTAGGTAGTCCTCCCATCTGGTGGGTTTATTCATGACATACATGTGAAGCATGTCTTTTAATATTTGATTTTTCCTTCCTCTCTACCCATCCATTTGGGGATGATAGGAAATGATGTAAGCTAGCTACATTTCAAATCATTCAAATAGTGTTTTCCAAAATTTTGAAGTAAATTTTGCATCTCTGTCGAAGATGACTAATTTTGAGATTCCATGCATCTAAAAATTTTCTGCATAAAAATATTGGAAATGTCAATTGCCTTGTGGGTTGACTTTACAAGTATGAAGTTATCAAATTTTATCATCTTATCAACCACCACCATAACTACATCATTTTGTTTTGTTGTCCTCAATGGTTCCATGATAGAATCCAATGCTATGGTTTCCCACTTCCATTTTGGAATAGGCATTGGTTGTAGAAAACCTGCAAGGTGTTTTTGTTTAGCCTTGACTTGTTAACACTCAAGACATCTAGCAATATATTGTGCAATTTCCTTTTTCATTCCAAGCTAGTAATACAACTTCCTTATTGTTGTGATCATATATTGATAGCACGGGTGCCTTGAATAGGGTCTCTTATGAAATTCAATCATGATGAGTCCCTTTAAATATGTGAAGTTAGGAATATATAACCCATCCTACTACATCAATAACCCATCCTTTTTCATTTGGTATCCTTCACATTTGTGTCCCATAGGTTCTTGTTGTGGACATTCTTTAATGTGCACAAAGTGCTCATCCATGTCCAAGGATTCCTTTACCCTAGATTTCAAATCAGATTCACATGTGTTGATTGTTTTCAGCTGAATCAAATGAATTCTCTTGTTGAGAACATCCTCTACTCATTTTTACTTACCATTTATATATCTTATCTCCAATTCATATTTTTTGATAAGGGAAAACCACCTAGCTTGTCTCGCATTCAAGTGAGTTTGATCAAACAAATATTTCATCCTATTGTGATATTTCATCGGCACAAATATGTGGCCAAGAAAGTATTGACACCACATCTTCAATGCATGAATTATGGTTGTAAGTTCCAGTTCATGAGTAACATAATTTCTCTCATGCTCATTTAGCTTCCTACACTCATAGATTATCACATGACCATCATGCATAACAACTCCACTGAGTCCTTCCTTGCAGGAATCTATGAACACCAAGAAATATTTATCCAGGTATACAATATTTAGGATTAATGCATTGGTAAGGAGGTGCTTTAGTTGTTGAAATATTTCTTCACATTTTTCAAACCATATGAATATTACTATTTTTCTTCGTAATGATATTATTGGATGGCCAATCTTGGAGAATCCTTGAATGAATCTCAACAATACCTTGCTAGTCCCATGAACGCTCTTACCTTATTGGATATATAGTTCGAAGAATTAAGAATGAGGGTGCAAGAAAAAGTAGGAAGGACAATAGTTAGGCATGCAAAAGCAGGTAGATGCACAAAAGTAGGAAGAACTGCAGTCATGAGTGTAAAAGCAACATGCAGGCGCAAAGGTAGGAAAATCACACCCGAACAATGAGTTGCCATAAGTTGCAATCATGATTTTTCATAGGGTTTTGGGATAAGTGAATAGGGTTTTGATCTCTAAATTCGATGTATAAATATGTAATGGGTTGGGTAGAATAGGTTTTTGAAGTTGTGCTGAAATTTGAGTTGATGATAGGTTGAGGTTGAGAGAATAGAGTGAGAATGAAAGAGAGTCTATGTTTAAAGGATTAGGGAGGGGTTACATAGAGAGGCTTGCTATGCAAAGAAGCTAGTAAAAATGGGGAAGGATATCATGATGTATCTATTGTAAGTGTAGTGCTCAAGCCTGATATGATTGCACAAAGAGTAATAAAGAAGCCAGCCGTTGTGGACATAGCCCAAAGTTTGGGTGAACCACGTTAAATTTTGTGTCTAAATGTATTTCCATGTGATGGTTCATGAATTTTATATTTATGCATAACTAGATATAGATCTGATCCAAGTGAATATTGGTGTCCACCCACCTATTCCAACTATCTCAAAACAATTTGTTGGAAACTTACTATTTTCAACATTTTTTTGATTCCTAAACTTCTGGGGCCATTTTGAGGGCCCAAATGACGCTTTTTCACAATTGGGCACCTTAAATATAGCAAAAGGTTGTGATTAGGCCCCCAAAATGAATCTCCACATCGATACCTTTCCAACAAGCTATCGTACACCCAAAACAGACATTGTATCCCAAAGTTACACCCCCAAGAAGTTGATACACCAAACTACCCAAAACGAGGTCCACAAAACTGTTGGCTTTTCATATTTTGGGGTTAGGGTTTTGGATTTTATTTATGTTAAAAAGGACTTTAAAGCCTCATTGTAATAATAATCTTCTTTTGAATGTGAGTAGCCATCACATCTCTTCTCAAAGATAATTTGTCACCATTCTAGCGAGTCTTTCACTTTGTATTTCTACAGTTTTGTACATTTCGCTCTTTAATAGAAATTGTGTATTACTGTATATATGTGCCTCTTGTTATATATCTGATATATATTTGTTATATTATTGGCTCTCTTGCAATATATTTGAATATTTTTGTGTTATATCTTCGCTCTCATTTCGTGCCGAAAATAATCTGGATCAAGATCTGTGTATTAGATGATTGATGCGCAGTAATGATGAATGTTACAGTGAATATTTTATGTTGCAATATGTCTCACAATGATGCTGCATAATTAAATATTACTAATTAATCAAAGGAAAATGGACAAAGAATACAACACATAAGGTAGATAAGTAGGAATGAATATGATGATAGCCTCTCATACCCTCATCCTTGTAGAAACGTGGTTCCTATAGCCCCAATAGATGCCTCAGGTGAGACTTCACTTGCATACAAGTGATGCCAAAAGGGTTGGTGTCTACAGGGTTTGTTGGTAGAATAAATTGAACCTAGGGTCTTACAATCATGCACCAACAAATGTTTTTGTTGTTGGGACTCAAAATTTGTGATTGAGGGAGTGTTTTGGAGGTCGAATAAGAAAGATATCATCGAATGGATAGAAAGGAAGGAACGAGAATTTTCCCGAGGAGAGAATAGAAACCCTCAAATGATTGATGAGTAATGGATGCAAAGGTATGTGTACATAGAGCTGCATGAGATTTTATTCGGTGAATTTCCTATTATCTTAACTGAGTGGTTAGAAATATTAGTGGAGAATAATGGGAAATATTGTACTACAGCGTTGAGGAACTGGACTCTTGAGTTGGTAAAACAATTGAACTCTGTAAGTAACAAGACTTCCCACATCGTTGATTTCTAGTTGAACCGCATACTAGGGGGTTATATTATGGAATTTGTAGTGGATTGTACCCAGTCATACAATGTCGTAGAGAGGGATTTATTTAAGGGGCCACACAAAAGGTTTATGAAATTATTGGGTACCTGGATAAAGATGTTGTTATGCGACAAGTGTGTGATGACAATGGAATATAATTGCTAAGGGGATTCACATGTTGGATTTAATTCACACACACCTAAGATTTATTTTTCCTAAGGTTTTTCCTTGTTTATTAGTCATAATTAGTCATTATCCAATCTTCTATATTTTAGGAGAGAATATTCCACCTGGAGAATATTCTCTTTCTGTTGACACTTTAGTTTGACTAGTTGAGTTGAGTTTAGATGTTGCATTGGTTTTGTCACTATGCAACATTGGGATCATCACCAACTCACTACTCTTTGTTCAGTTAGTTAACTGAAGACTAGTTGACTAGTTAACTCAGCTAGGTGGTAGTTCACTCCCGTAACTGCCTGAGAGACTAGACTAGGTGGAATTTTTCTCTTCTAACTACTGGTGTGTGTCTAGATCAATCTAGACCACCACTATGTCTCATTAGTTACTCATTTATCCTATATATATTGTAAATTATTCACTCTTTGAGTGTGGAATACGGTTAATGAGAATTCTTCCATTCTTTCTATCTTGCTTCTTCTTTCTCAATTTCTCTTTGCAAATGTGTGTAGTATTTTCTAGCTAGATCTATTATGTGCAGGTTCAACACATTTACATGGTATCATAGTCGACGAACTGCTAAGAAAAATCTACACCAAATCATTTTTTGCAGGTACAAAAGATTGAAGACAACAAAAAGATGGATTATTCGCCGGAAATACTTCTCACGCCTCATAACTATTTGGAATGGAAGCCAAAAATTCTGTTTCATCTTAGATGCAAAGGGTTGTACCAAATTACTATGGCAATGGAAGTAGAGCCTGATTATGTCGATGAGAAAAATGACTTTCTCAATAGACAAGATATGGCCATAGGAAGTATCGGTATGTCTGTTTCTCCCAAACTTTTCCATCAAGTATATGAAGAATCACAAGGATCAACTCCAAATGAATTATGTACCAAATTGGAGGTTCTATTTGGTAATAAATAAGATTGTGAAGATTTCATGTAGGAGGTTGAACAGATAGATCCAGAAGAGAAGCCATCAGAAGATCAAGCCTCTTATTATGAAGAGTCTTCTACAAAATTATTTGCAAAAATTTGTATTCCATTAATTGAAGATGATGTCTACTCCATTTCAGATTTGTTTTTTGAAATTCATGTGGAAGATATATGGCATGCATCTCAGGAGTCACATGCAGACACTTTTGCATGCATCTCAGGAGTCAAAAAGGGAGCCACGCACATCAGACGTCATTCTGATATTTTCTGAGAAAAAATTGCAGAAACAAATTGGATATTTGAACTCCTCTCGAGAAAAATCCAATTTCAAAAAAAAAAATTGTCTGAAACGGAGTCCGGAAAGTGAAGTTATGATCGTTTTAAAATCAACAAAATTTTAGCATTTTTCTAGAAACGGTCGCACGGTTTTCAAAATTTCATCCAAAATTTATTTGGATATTTTTCATTACAAGAAGATAAAGTGGATATGTGTGGACATCTCAATGGTGCATATACTTCATTAGATCTGTGCAAACATCTACATCTTCAACAAAATCTTCAATGAGCACAAACTTGCACAGTTACGAGGTCTTCTTGGAGTGAAGGACGTGGTTGCTTAGCAACTGTTTTTTGTTCCTTCTCATTTTTTATTTTATGCATTGTAATTTGAGGGGGGGGGTTTGTTCCCGTGAGGTTTTCCCTCTTTCCTCATTTATTTCAATGTATCTTTTTGTATTTGGGTACCTAACATGGCCTTGTAGCTGGGACCCATTCTTTATTTTCACCATAGTGATTTTCAGGGGGGGTGTTGGAGTTATTTCACACACACCTAGGATTTATTTTTCCTAAGGTTTTTCCTTGTTTATTAGTCATAATTAGTCATTATCCAGTCTCCTATATTTTAGGAGAGAATATTCCACCTGGAGAATATTCTCTTTCAGTTGACACTTCAGTTTGACTAATTTATTTGAGTTTAGATGTTGCATTGGTTTTGTCACCATGCAACATTGGGATCATCACCAACTCACTACTCTTTATTCAGTTGGTTAACTGAAGACTAGTTGACTAGTTAACTCAGCTAGGTGGCAGTTCACTCTTGTAACTACCTGAGAGACTAGACTAGGTGAAAGTTTAGTCTTGTAACTGTTGGTGTGTGTCTAGATCAATATAGACCACCACTATGGCTCATTAGTTACTCATTTATCCTATATATATTGTAAATTATTCACTCTTTGAGTGTGGAATACGGTTAATGAGAATTCTTCCATTCTTTCTATCTTGCTTCTTCTTTCTCAATTTCTCTCTACAAATGTGTGTAGTATTTTCTAGCTAGATCTATTCTGTGCAGGTTCAACACATTTACATCACACACATAGGAGAATTGGGGGATGACCAAAGGATAGTCTAAAGATAGGAAATGATGAAGGAAGAAATGAAGAAGGGAGGAACTGAGGATGTAGAGAAATGAAGAAGGTGTATTAGAAGAGGAACACGAGTTTGGAGTATTGTGCATTGGAAGAAGGTACAAGAGGTTGAAGAATAGGGTTGATAAAGGATATTCGTGCAGTGAGTTTGAGAGAGAAACCTACGCAATTGTCCAAATCATAGAAATACCATACACATAAGGAGAGGAAGATAATTCTCAGTTTAGTCCTATAATACAAGAGCCATTAAGTCCTCCTCAAAATGGATTTTTTGTCGATTCCATGATCCTATGTGTGTCACCTAGATCAGAAGTAACATTTGAGGATTTGTCAAAATCACTCATAGTCAACATAGGAAGTTAGAATAGTAGTAATCATAATAGTGGAAGCAGTGCATCAAGTCAAAACAACGGAGGTAATGCACTGAGTTAGAGTCAACCAGCATCATTGAGGATAGGTACTACACAAAAAAACATGGCAAGGTTAGAAAACACACTGACACTACATGAGTTCCAGGGAGTTATGTCGGAGGACCCAGAAAAAAATTTATTCATCTGTGAAACTATTTGGGCTGCAAAGAATGTCCAGGTTGAGGCTGTAAATATTGTGCAGTTGGAAACAACATTTAGAGGCCATCCATTATTCTGGTACATGAAACTGCAAAGTACCACACCTACAAGACAAGCAAGGACTTCATTAGGAATTAGACAAGCATTGTTGAAAGACTTTCAAGAAACCAAAGTCTGAGTCATAGTACATCATAGAATTGAGGGAAATCAAACAAGTGAAGAATGAGTCAGTTTGGGACTATCATCAAACATTTAAGTATTTTATGGGTAGATTGACATTTCAGATCCCTGATCAACAACACCAAGAGTGGTTTATTGCAGGACTACTACCACACATTCACCGGTCATTGATTCAATAGAAGGTTGTGTCACAACCTGAAGCTTTGAATATTGTGATGAATATAGAAGCATCTCATGTAGGAAACAGTGGGGGGATGGTGCAAGTCTAGACATAGTTAGTTTCCTTAACAATTCAATTACCAGAGCTTACAAAAGGGAAGGAGAAGTGGGAACAAGTCTGGTGTACCAAGTGTAGGATTGAAGGCTACCATAAGAACAAATGTCCAACAATTGTGAAGTAATAGGAGATTGGAGCACCGAATCCAGTACCAGGAGGGCGATACTATGAATATGTAACAAATGGGGACACCATCTGCATGATTTCCCATTACTACAGAAATACCAGAGTATGCCAAGGAATATATTTTATAACTTTTGCAAGTCATTCGGGCATGAAAATAAGTATTTCCATGCATTCGATTTAATGAGAGAGATCACTTCAAATATGTATAGAATTTAGGAGGAAAATGTTGCGACAGAAGGAGGTGGTCCACAGTATTATAATCAGAGAGGATTTAATCCAAGAAACTGAGGATTCAATAGAGTTCGAGGAAAAGGAAGTTTTGGCATAGGAGGTAGAGGACTAATAATATGTTACAATTGTAATCAACTGGTACACTTAGCTCGTGACTTCCTAAATCCTGGTACAACCTACACATATTGTAGAGCACTAGATCATGCGATAGAATATTGTCCTAAACTACTTGTGAAGTGGAAGACAAGAGGGAACCATAACTAGAACCCAAATCATAACATAACGAATATATCAACTAATAAATTCAATGGACTTATAATAGTAGTTGTTACGCATGGAGGAACTAGAACATGGTGTCTATGTGACAAATGGAGGGAAGCAGGTTGAGCAATGGGTGAGGAAATCAACAGGATCTATTCTAACATTGGACCCTCAGCAAGAAAACTAGATGTATTGAAAGACAAGAAAATAAATACTAGGATAGAATTAGGTATCATCAACATCATCTACACCCATGGTGGTCAAGATGCCTCCGGTCTATGAACGTACTATACAAGAAAAGTCAGTTGAGAAGGTAAGCACTCTAAGAGATTTTCTGAGAAGTTGTGTAAATTGATGAAAGATGAAATTGTGTTGAATGCATTATGTGAAATTATTGATCATTATTCACAAGAAAGGGAAATTATTGTCACACAGAGGGTAGTGAATCAGGTACTGCACAAAAAGAGGACCAATTGAGAGTTCAAATTAAGTGCGCATATTAGGGAATATGATGTGGATAATGTCATTTTAGACTTGGGTTCTGATGTAAATGTGTTACCAAAGAAGACATGAGAAATGATGGGGAAACCCAAATTGATTTTGTCTCATGTCTATTTAAGATTGGAAAACCAACACAAGATAGTACCAATTGGTCGATTAACAGGAGTACCTGTAAATATAGATGGTGTGTCCAGTGTAGTAGATTTTGAAGTCATCGAGATCATTGATGATATTAAACCATATCCAATGATAATGGGACTTGAATGGGCCTTTGAAAATTAGGAGATCATTAATTTGAAGAGGATGGAAATGATATTTGAGGTAGGAGAATTGAAGGTTATTGCACCATTGGATTCGATAGAAGGAAAGAGGTATATCGAACCATCTAAAGGGAATGGAATTGAAAATTTGTATAACATGATTGTGCGGATAGATGACTATGTTAACCCAATTTCAGATGGTGCACTAAGTTGGAGAAGAATTATCTCATGTGTTTCAAACTCAGAGGAAGGTATGGAACATTGGTAGCAAAGGATGCATGACGTATCAACTAGACGATGTGCATGCATAACTCGATCATTGCACTGGATTGGAACGAAGTTATGTGATCCACCCAAGTATGATGGATTGAATGATATAAGTTATTTTTTAAAGGAATTTGAGTTGAAGATACCTGAAAAGAAAAGACTGTTGGCATTAGATGTTGTCTTGAAGGCCACTCCAGCCATATGGTGGGCTGCACACAAAGAAACAATAGCATACTGGAAGCAGTGTAGAGGATTGATGCAAGTTAGATTTGGTACCGAGGTTGAGTATACTGTGTATAAATATACAAGAGCAAGTGATCCAATAGATCATGTTGAGAAGTATAGAAACATATGGAGTTCAATCCTGAAGAAGGAATGGATGCACAAGTTTATACATACATTGGATACAATTCCCAAGAATTGGTACCTAGAACTGGAAATGCAAAGAGAAACAGTGAAATGAGACCAGCTAATTCAAAGATTTAAGGTAACATTTACTTTTGAATATGAATCTCCATTAGTAGATGCATCCTTACAGGTCATTAGAAACAAGATATTTTCAAAAGAAAGGTTAATGGAGGTGGTACCTGTGTGTAGTGCACATGGGGCTTCTATGTTTTTCCGTGAATTAACAGAATGCTATAATTTCTCTAAAGAAGAACACGATGACGAAGATACAAGGAATATACAAATCCCTGAAACTGAGGGGGAACGTGCAGTAAAAAGACCAGATCTTGAATATGATGTGTATGCACATCCACTAAAGACATGGAAGGTAAATATTGGGACAAAGGAAAATCCAAAGTTTGTGTAAATAGGTGGTTATTGGAATGATGAGACCGTGGAGAAGATTGCATATTTATTGCATGAGTATATGAATCTATTCCCAACTATGTTCTCAAGGATGAAGGGGATAACTGGTGAATTAGGATAAATTAATATCTCTTTGAAACCTGATGCTAAGCCAATGAGACAAAGACCCTACAGGTTAAACCCGAAGTATAAAGAGAAAGTGAAAGCAGAGATAGACCAAATTTTGGAAGCAAGAATTGTTGAACCAGTAGTGGAATCAGAATGGATAAATCCAATGGTAGGAAAAGGTAACAAAATAGGGGGAATTAGGATTTGTGTATACCTAAGTGTTGACAATTAAAATCGCAACGGGGATTTTCACCCTCAAAGTATTGCTAAAGCCTATTATTTAAACTATGTTAATAATATATGATACTAGTAGGTGGGATCCCCTTGTAGACTGGAGGCTCAGAGTTAGTCTTATCACACATTTTATGTTGATGTTTCAACGCTATTTACAGGGTATTATATGGTTGATGATGCAGTCTTTCTTTCATTTTGTCATAGTGACAGGTGGATGATGCATTTTATGGGATGTTTTGTGACTCAAAACTTTATTTTTATGTTATGATTGGCATATATATATATATATATATATATATATATATATATATATATATAGTTTCTATGATTAATCATGTCACCGTGATTTATTACCTGGCTACACATGCACAAGAAATATGTTAGTAATGAAATAAACAAAATCAAAGGGAAGAAACTTATGGAAAAAATCCTAAAAGAAAGGGCCTATGTTTATGCTATGTTAGAAGTTATGTGCAATTAAAAATGTAAACATGTTAGTGTTAGTCCTAACTATTAAATGGTTATGTGATTTGCATTTGAGTTATTGTGGGCGCATATGATATGGAAATGCATATGGTATGACATAAGGATTTGGCAAGGGTTAATGTAAATATTTTGGGTGGCGCATTGGGCAAGGAATAATCGTCGCAGTTTTCAATGGATTGGAAATTGATTACATTGTTAATGATATGGTGAGTGTTGGTTGTCTTGTACTTCATAATTGAATAGAAGAGGATATGGAAGCGACGTGCAGTAAATTAACGCCACTCCATACTCCCCCCATCAAGTCGTCACCCTAGTATGGTTCTTGTTTCATTTTGATCTGCTAGTGGTTAAGCTCCGAAATTCAAGCTTGGGAAGGAAACACTCGGCCAACTCGCCCCTTTTAAGCTATTAGTTACAGGTATGGTTATTTTTCACCCCATTCATGAATTACGCTCTATGTATGAATGAACAACAGATTAGTAATGCTTGGGTTTGTGTTTTCCTAAGAATTGCAACTGTGTAAATGCGTGTTTTTTCTCTCTGGAATGACTGTGTGGTTGTTCGATTTGCAAGTAAAAGAATTGGTTTGGTTGAGTTGTGCATTCGTTGGTTGTTCTGTTGGAGAAAATTGTGATGGGTCTCTATGGATTTTGAATGAATATGGGTATTATCTCTCTGTGTTTTTGGTGGAGGGTTTCGCTCTGTGTATTCTTGTTGGTTTCTTCCTCACAGTTATGAGGGTAACCCTGTCCAGTCGTATTCAAACTGCCATTTGGTTGTTGTGTATGTTTCCTAGACTGCCATTTGGTTGTTGTGTATTTTTCCAGAGTCATGGTCATGGGATTATATACATGGTCTTGGCGTCAAAGTAGTCTCGAAAGTTAGTCTTAGGGTGGCCATTATACCAATATATATGCTATATGGTTGTTGGGTGATATAAGTTATGCCTCGGGTTATGTATCCTCACTGGCATTGTTGACAAATGATTTGGCTCTTAAGAAATACACAGAGGTAATACCTCTGTATGTTATGGGTAACTCTCACTGTTTAGTGGACATTCACTTCTCCTCTGCAAATTCAAGACACACTGTGTGCATCGTTTTTCTACCCTACCCATCGATGTTTCCTTTGTGGCTAACTGTTGCACCATTGCCAAGACCGAGAGTTATAAGGAACCCTATGGTTTATACTATGATTTTATCAAAGGGTCTTTGCCTATGGTTGATATGTTTTGAGGACCTCCAGTTCTCTATGCTATTGAAGACCAAGCGAACTCTTGATTCCTCTTTATGTTGTTGTGACAGAGCCTGATTTTAAAAAACCCCAATTGTTCTTACTCCTGTTAGGCATCCTTTTGGTTGTCAAAGATTGGTTGTAAAGTGGAGTGGTTATGATAGTTGCATCAAGTACCTATCTCATCTTTATTTGATTAAATTGGTTAAAAAGTTGTGATTGGGAATGAGTGATAATATATAGTCAAGTGTTGTCTCTTCTCATTATACCTTCGATCACTGTGTTCTTACAACATGATGTTAATTTCAAGTTGGAGACTACTGTGTGTTTCACTAGTCCGATCAGGATCATAGTAAATTATGGAATTGATAATTGTGTTTATTTCGTTATGTTTACTGTGCATCTATGATGGAAGCATCATGCATGTTGTAAATAGTTGCATCAACAGTGATGAAGCTTAGATTTTATATTGACTATGGTTCCATTGAAAAATTGTATTGGTTGATATGATGAGGAGTGTATGAAATCGAGCATGTTTTAGAAGTCTGTCCAATTTGGAAAGGGACCTGTGCATATGTTGTATTTGGCCGATTGTGAATTGATGGGCAGTATATGATATTTTCATAGTGATGTATTATGGATAGAGGTGGAGCAATGTTGTTATGTGTTTTCTTTCGATTCTTTAAATGAAATGTAATAAATTAGAGACCAAGCATCCTCTTAACAAGACTGTTGAAATTCGTTTCGATTATGAGTATGATTGCAGACTATGTTAATTGAGAAGTTTTGAAGAATTTGAATGTGGAACAGTGAAAAGTTTTTGATACACAGTAATTATTGAATTGGTGTTGGTATGTTTTGTATTGAGTACAGAGTTATGTTTATTGATTACTTGATTTGTTTTATGAACAATACGTGTTATTTACCTACCATTCTCTCACTTTTTTGCACATTGCAAGTCCCCTCACCTTCCCAGATTCACTATTCACTCCATGTTCTTAAAATTAAATTATAGTTAAATGAAAACTATGTATTATAGCAGTTGAAGGATGGCATAGGAATGAGTTACATTTGATTTGTTTTGTTGTTACGATACAGTTGATTGTTTGATGATTTGTTGAGCAGTAATCATGTCTACCCCCCCCTCATTTTACCACTTTTCACTCAATACAATCCCTCATATATCCCAAAACCCTTATTCACCCTATGCTCATTGACAAGTATTAAACGATTTTTATGGATTGGATTGCATGCATCTGATGTGTCGTTGAGTCAAACTTTGTTTCATATTTAAAGAGATGCCATGTATGGTTTGTTGAAGAAACTAGTTGCTAATGAGTAATGCATATAGGAATGATCTTTTTCAGCAGAGGTAGTCATGGTCGTGATAACAGAGGAAGAGGAAATTGGAACAGAGACCCTAGAAGGCCAAGGTTTTCTATACATTTCAATGTAGACTCACAAGAGTTGAACCAGCTATTCCAAGCTAGATTTTTTAACTAGATTGGACAAGAAGTGGTCCAACCTAGGATAGAAAGGCCTCCCTTCCAAGCCCCACATGTCCCTAGTATCCCAGTTCCCCCTCATGTCTCATTACAACCTGAAGTACCTGAAAATGACGGATGGCAAGAGATTGTCCACCCGATAGTCTCCCAACATCGTGGCTGGCCCAATTTGTCTCTGTCTACTCCTCCTCCACCTGTTAACCAAATTGTCCAAGTTTCCCATGCACACTCACCAGTACAGTCTTCCCATGCAAGAAAAAGGTTAAAAGCCGAAGCCCACCATGCACCTGATAAAGGAAAATCCATTGCTTCCCCCTCCTCTCCATCAAATGACTCTTCCAAATCCTTTTCATCCTGCATGCATTTGAGAGATGTTTGTTCTCATGTTATCAGTGATATTAGGCCTAAAGGATTTACACAGCCTAAGGAAAATTCAGAGAAATCAAAGGGAGACAACAACAACAAGGGGAAAATTGCCTCCCAGAGTGGAAAATATGGTTTTTAACTGTTTTTATTTATTGATTGTTGAGAACAGTTGACTTTTGAAATTTTCGGATAGCACACTACTTTTTGGATATGTGGATATTATATTTTTGGATATGGTTTCAAATATCATTGATATAAATGGTCAAATTATGAGAGTGATGATGGGAGCCACAAGGAGGGATATGTTTGATTGATTAACTAGTTGTGTTTATGCTTGTTAAAGGAAACTAATGGGAGTCACAAGGGGTCCCACCTACTAGTTATTATTTATTAAATACCCTTATTATTATTTTATTAATTTCCCTCCTTAACTAAAAAGTTGGTTGAGTTTTAATTAACTTAACTAAAGAGGTAGTTTAACTACTTCAACTAATTTTGATTGCTTAAAGGAAAAAAGAGAAGGAGGAACAATGGGAGAATAGAAGGAGAAAGCATACTAAGGTCTGCTCTTGAGTTTTATTGAGATAATTTAGTTTTCATTCATTCTTTAATTCATTGAAAGCCTAATTCTCTTTTATGATAGAAGGGTCCTATTGTAGGCAACAAGATTCAAGGATGAATTACATCATTCAAACACTTGTTTTTCAGAGGTGTTGATATTTCTTTGATAGTCTGTGTAGACTTCTCTGTTTGTGAATTAAATTTCATGACTGATAAAGGCTATTGTGCAGAGTCGAGTGGGCAGAAATCTGTGGCAAGATGATCCATCTTTTAAAGTTCAGTTTTTTTACTTTCTGTCAGAAGTCTTTTTGTATGGTTTTCATCGATGACATCTAAGTTTGACTTTGGTCCAAACTTCCTCAGGGAATTTTGTAAAGAGAACGATTCTTTTGATAAATTGGAATGGAATAAGCGATTGATTTATGTCTCATCTGTGTTGATTATTGATTTGGTATTTTTACTTCTGTTTCTACAATTATTTTTTCATCTATTATATTCAGAAAATTACATAAATATTGAATTTTTCAGCAATCTTTAATTTGTAAGAAAATTAGCGTAAGCCCTTGTAACCAATACTTTAGGATTAGGAAACACTTTTTTATGGCTATAAACATAGGGTGATATTCTCGTCTATCTTTATTTATCCAATTAAGATCTAAAAATGATTGATTAAGATCATTTCACATATTTTCTTCAACACTAAGGAAGCTAAATGGTGCATGTTTGCATGATCAATTTCCAACACCTTTCACAAATGAAGTGCTAGAGAATGTAGGGGGGAGGAGCCCTATTCTTTCACATTTGGATTTTCAGGATATCACCAAATAAGGATTGCATAGGAAGATAGGTATAAGAATACTTTTGCAATAGAGTGGGGAAGTTATCAGTACACAGTGATGACCTTTGGACTGAAGAATGCACCTACAGTTTTTTTAAGAGTTGTTGTCACAACTTTTAAGGAATTTATTCGTAAGTTCCTTGAAGTGTAATTAGATTATTGGATTGTGTTTAGTCTATTGAAATATCACATAAAATTACTTAGGTTAATGTTGGATAGGTGTAGACAATGTTGTATTTCACTGAATTTGAAGAAATGTATTTTATGCACACCTTTGGAATTTTGTTAGGCCATGTGGTATGTAAGCAAGGCTTATTAGTGGATCCGGACAAGATTGCAATGATTTTATATTTACAACCACCCACATCAGTCAGATAGTTCAGAGAAACCCTGGGTCATATAGGATATTACAGGAAGTTCATTAAGGGTTATGCATAGATTATAGCACCCACGGAGAAGTTGTTGAAGAAAGAAGCTAAGTTCTAGCGGAATGAGGATTGTCATAAAGGTTTGGATACATTGAAGTAGAAATTAGTGACCGCACCGATTTTGATCTTCCCATATTGGAAGAAGGATTTCCATTTTCATGTAGATGTGTCATTCATAGCTTTAGTCACAATATTATCTCAGCTAGGGGAAGGAGATATACACCACTCAATTTATTTTGCAAACAAGAAGCTATCAACAACAAAATAATCACACTACCATGGAACAAGAAGGGTTGGCAATGGTATATGCACTGCAAAAGTTTAGACATTATTTGTTGGATTCTCACTTCAAGATGTACATGGACCATTCTACACTAAGATACTTAGTGAAATGGATAGTGTTGGGGAGGAGAATATGTATATGGTTGTTGTTTTTCCAGGAATATGATTTTGAGGTTGTTGTGAAACCAGGGAAGTTGAATGTAGGACCAGATCACTTATCACACATACTATTAGGAGAAGATGCAAGGAATGTAGACGACATCTTGTCATATGCACGCTTATTTGCATTTTAAATGGTGGACAAATACTTCATAGAAATTATGCAGTTTTTAAGTACAGGAATGGCCCTGTGAGACATGACAGTTGCACAAAAGAAACAGTTAGTGGTTAAAGCAATTGACTATCAGTTAATTGTAGGGAACTTATACAAGTTAGGTGCAGATATAATATTAAGATTATGTGTGTTAGAGCATGAAAGGACAATGATACTCTCAAAAGCGTACGAAGGAATTGCAGGAGGATACTACACAGGTAAAGAAACAATGTAGAAGATTTTGTGTGCAGGGTTCTGGTGGCCCACACTTCATAAGGATAATAAAGAATACTATCAGGAATGTGATGTGTGTCAAAGGGTGGTAAATCCATCCACAAGGGATGATATTCCTTTACACCCATAGGTTACATTGCAGACATTTGATAAATGTGAAACAGACTTTGTTGGACCGATCAACCCACCAACGATAAGATCAAGAGCTAAGTATATAATCATTGTGACGGATTATTTGACCAGATGGGAAGAATCAACATCTGTCATAGACTACACCACGAATACTACCAAGAGGTTTCTATTTAAGAATGTAGTTACATGATTTTGATGCCTACGCATTCTAATCAGTGATCAATGAACACACTTTTTTAATCGGATGATTGCAACATTGACTAAGGAATTTAAAATTCATCATCAGAAGAGTACGTCGTATCACTCTTGGGCCAATGGGATAGTAGAATTTTTTAATAAAATTTTGTAGAATGCACTGACAAAGATCTGTAATGTAGGGAGAGATGATTGGGACTTAAGGGTTCCTATAGTATTATGGCCATATAGGACTACAAGTCAAAAGTTGACCAGACAGACACCTTTTAGGCTGGTCTATGGGAAAGAAGAAGTAATGTTGATGGATTTTATTGTGCCTAGCCTATGTGTTGCAGTGATTATTGATCTTTTGGACTCTGGCATAGTAGAGGAGATATGGTCATAGTTGCTACAGCTTGAGGAAGATCGATTTGTCACAGGGTTCCATTAGCAAGTTCAAAAGGAAAGAGAAAAGGCATGGCAAGATAGACATATTAAACAAAAGAAGTTTCAAGTGGGGGACTTAGTATTTCTATACGACAGTAAGTTTATGCAACATCCAGGAAATTTTTGAATTCATTGGTTAGGACCATATGTGATTAAGCATGTGACAGAGGCAAGTGTTGCGTAGTTAGAAATGTTGAATGGAGAAGTCTCGGGAGGCATGGTGAATGGAATTCAACTAATACTCTATAGAGACGGTTGATTGTCTGCACATTAATATGAGATGTGCAATACCTAATGTACCATAGTAATGTATTATAGTAGGTAAAAGAAAAAAAAAGTAAGAAAAAATAGAAAAAGGGAAAAGAGAAAAGAAAAACGAAGGAAAAACATGAAAAAATTGAAGTAGTTATTGTTAGGATATTTAGACAATTAGGAGTTAGTTAAGATCTACTTGGTCTAATGTGTCATTAGGTAAAAGTGTTTTTCGTAGTGTGTTTCTTTAGTATGCATTAGTATGCATTTGTAGTTAGGAAATACGATGGTCACGATATGTTCCCGACATAGAGTGATTCGATGGTTCATATTATCCTCGATCTTAATGACCATTGATATGTGGCTTAACACCTAATTGGCCCATGATCTCTATTTAAAGAGCATGGAGCGTCATTTTTCGATGATTGATTGTGAGAAAATCTCTTGTAAAATATCTCTGTAATCTTTTTCTTTTGCATTAATAAACTCCTCCAAGTTGTCGCGTTGGTTGGGGTCGTGGATATTTCCTCGTAGGGGTTTTACCACGTCAAAACATCGGTGTGTTCATATTTGATTTGGTTGTGTGAGTGATTACTAAAGGTGTTCATCCTCTGTTGGAATACCTGTGTTGTTGAACATGGTATCAGAGCTTGTTTGAAAACCCTCTCTTATTGTCAATCGAGATCGTGAAGTCGGGTTTCCTCATCTTCGTTTTCTGTCATTTTCGTAAATTTATGGGATGAGAAGCCTATTCCATTGTGTTTGGGGTGCTTGTTTCAGTCAGGAACACTTTTTGTTTCACTCAAAAAGGTTTCCCTTTTCCCAAGATACAGTCATTTCAGCTAGGATCCAGAGGTATAAAGCCTAAATACACCCTTTTTAAAATTTATGCAGATTATTATTTCAGTTTCATTTCAGTTTTATATTTTTTGTTTCTGAGTTGTTACTATTTTAGATCTGCGTATGTTTTTTTCCTCACGTCTTATGCGATCTTGAAAAATCAAAAAGAAAAAATGTTTTCTTGTGTTAAAAGAGTTTTTTATGAACAACAACAACAACAACAATCCTCCTGCTAAACAATAAAATATGTTTTGCTAGCCCACTTGGTTAAAAGTTTCCTTATTAAGTAAGAGGACTTGAGTTCAAGTCTCTCTTTTTGTTACTTGTTTTTGAAAATTTTTATGCTCCATTGTAAAATGTATTTTACTTCAAGTATAAAAGTGAATCACTATAAGTAGTTTTAATATTTTATTTTAGAGTTATTGATTTTGCATGCATCTTTCTTTTATAAAGAAACTTCATTGTAAAAGTGATCCCCACTTATTTTTATAAAAGTGGGTCACTTCATAAAACAACTTATTTGTAAAAGTGAGGTTATTTGGAGGGGTATCACCACCACATGATTATTTGGTTACCGTTTATGCGCTTTCTACTTCTGGTTTCTCCTTCAATGAAACTTCTACCTCTTCTTCTGATGAGTGGCTTATTGATTCTGGAGCATCTTATCATATGGCTAAGGATAAAGACATATTTTCTTCTCTAAATGAATGTAACACCAAGAAAATATTTGTTGGTGATGATAGATCTCTTAGTTTTGTAGGATCTGGAACAGTTCAAGTAGATAATGGTCACTTCAATGATGTATTATGTGTTCCAAGTATTTCTTGTAGACTTCTATCAGTATATCACATCACACATTCATGTGAAGGTAAAATCGTAGAGTTTTCACCTCACCAAGTTGTAATCAAGGATCTAAAAGATCCTAAGCATGTTCTTGCAACTGGAATTGTTGATGATATTACCAGGTTGAACAAGTTTGGAAATTTTGGGCCATCATCTTTTCCATCAGTTTTTTTTTCTCATAGCGATGACTTGAGCAAACTTTGGCATGAGCGGTTTGGTAATCTAAAATATCGCTCATTGCAACAACTATGTAATCAACATATGGTGACTGGTCTTCCTCTTGTTTCATGCAGAGATGGTGTTTGTGTTGGTTGTGTTCTCAACAAACATCATCAAGACAGTTTTGACGAACGTGCCTCTTGGCACGCCTCAGGCCCTTTGCAGCTTGTTCACAGTGACTTGTGTGGTCCAATTTCTTCTCCTTATTTTTCTGGATGCAAGTATTTCTTAACTTTCATTGATGACTTTTCCACAACTACTTGGGTTTAATTCTTAAAACTTAAGAGTGAAGTTTTTGACAAGTTTCTGGCCTACAAGGCCCTTGTAGAAAAGAAATATGGACATCAAATTCAAATGTTAAGAACAGATAATGGAGGCAAATATGTGAACAATAATTTTACAAGTTATTGCACTACACAGGGCATCCAAATGCAACACATTGTTCCATATACACCACAACAAAATGGTGTTGCAGAGAGAAAGAACTACACATTAAAAGAAATAGATAATTGTATGATCCAATCTAAGAGATTAATTATAAATTATTGGGCAGAAGCTATCAACTATGCAAATTTTATAGTAAAACGCACTCCCACAAAGGCTCTTAAAAATATAACACCGGAAGAATACTGGACTAAAATTAAACCAGATGTAAGTCACTTTCGTGTATTTGGCAGTATAGCATGGGCTCACATTCTTGATGAGAAAAGGAAAGCATTTCAGCCTAAAAGTGAGAAGTGTATATTTGTTGATTATTCTGAAGATCTCAAAGGTTATAGACTTCTTCAACCACATTGTAATGAAATTATTATTAGAAGAGATGTTGAATTTGATGAAAATATCTTGACATGCGAGCCTAATTCGGTGATTGTGCCTTCTTGGGCTTGTGAACCATCTTTGGCATTTGTGGTTTCTTTTGTTCCTATTATGGTTTCTTGTTTAGATGATGACAGTCCACCTCTGCCTACTCACCTTCCTCCAACTAAGTCTATTGAACCTGAACCAACACCAACACCGCCGCTTCCTAGATGGGTTCATTCAAAATGAGAAGTAGTTGGTGATCTTGTCGATGATCCTTTAGATCAATGTCGGACACGTTCTCAGTTCCAACGAGCCTCTTCTCTTTTGTCTTAAGTTTCATAGACTCGTGATCCAAATACATTTGCAGAAGCTTCAAGTCATCCATATTGGGATACAAAAATGAATGAAGAGTATTGTTCTTTAATGGAAAACGATACATGGGATATTGTACCTCTTCCAAAAGGAAGAAAATTCGTCAGATGTAAATGGGTCTACAGAACTAAGTATGCATCAGGTGGAAGTGTTGAAAGACACAAGGCTTGGTTAGTTTTCAAAGGATTTTCCCAAGTTGAAGGAATTGACTATAATGAAACCTTTGCCTCTATAGACAAAATGAATTACATCCACCGTGTTCTTTCCCTTGCTGCCTCACATAAATGAAAGGTCCATCAGATGGATGTTAAATCTGCCTTCTTGCATGGGGATTTGCAAGAATAAATATACATGGAACAACCTCTTGGCTATGTCCAGAATGAACCTAGCCTTGTTTGTCGCCTTAAGAAATCTCTTTATGGTCTTAAGAAAGCTCCCTGAGCTTGGTATGCCAAAATGGACAGCTTTCTTATTGACACCAGATTTTCTAGATGTCATTCTGATCCTAATGTCTATACCAAGAAAGTAGGAAGCCATCTCATAATTCTTGTCCTTTATTTTGATGACCTTATCCTTATTGGTAGTGACTCAAAACTTTTAAACGATGTGAAACCCATCCTTAAGAAGAAATTCTGAAATGACAGACTTAGGATTTTTGCACTATTTCCTTGGCCTCCAAGTTTTTCAAACCAATGAAGGAATTTTTCTTTCCCAGTCTAAGTATGCTTGTGACCTTGTTTGTCGCTTTCACATGGAAGATTGTAAACCAGCCCCTTCTCCCTTCCAAACTGGATTCAAGCTTGCTTCCACATGTACTTCTCCCAAATTTGATGCCACCTTGTACCGTCAGTTAGTTGGTAGGATCTTATACTTTACTCATACCCATCCTGATCTTTCCTTTATTGTTGGTATTATTTCTCGGTATATGCAAACACCCCATGAAAGCCATTGGGAAACAACTAAAATGATACTTCGCTATGTCTGGGGTACAATTTAGTTTGGGATCCATTATAGTTTAGAGGGGACTCCTTTATTGCTTGGTTTCACTGATTTAGATTGGGACGACGACCCTGATGATCATAAGTCTACTGCAGGTTATGTTTTCATCCTTGGTTCAAGACCTATCACTTGAGCATGTAAGAAACAACATGCTATTGCACTTTCTTCAGTAGAAGCAGATGACCAAGCAGCGGTAAATGCAAGTCAATAAGCCTTGTGGCTTCGACAAATCCTTTCAGAGTTTGGATTCTAGCAGCAGCACCCAACCAACCTTTAGTGTGACAATCAGACTTCCATTAAGCTTGCCAAATACCCAATTAAACATCAATGCAACAAACACATCGATCTATACATGCACTTCATCAAAAAGCTCATTCATGATCAAGTTTTTGAAGTGCTCTTTTTCCCTATAGGACATCAATTTGCAGACATTTTCACAAAGTTTCCTACATAAGCGAAGTTTTCCAAAATTCAATCTATGTTAGGAGTTCAGGAAGTTATAATTAAGGGGGGATAGGCTCTAATGCCTCCTTCCTTCTCCTATTGTGTCAGTATTGTAAATCCTTCAATCCTATCCCAAGTTGTTCTTAAGGGGGGATGTTAGGATATTTAGACACTTAGGAGTTAGTTAAGATCTACTTGGTCTAATGTGTCATTAGGTAAAAGTGTGTTTCTTTTGTATGCATTAGTATGAATTTGTAGTTAGGAAATCTGACAGTCACAATATTTTCTTGACATAGAGTGATTTGATGGTTCATATTCTCCTTGATCTTAACGACCATTGATCCATGGATTAACACCTGATTGGTCCATGATCTCTATTTAAAGAGAATCAAGGGTAATTTGTCGATGATCGATTGTGACAAACTCTCTTGTAAAATATCTTTGTAATATTTTTCTTTTGCATTAATAAATTGCTCTAAGTGGTCGCGTTGGCTGGGGTCATGGATGTTTCCTCGTAGGGGTTTTACCATGTCAAAACATCGATGTGTGTATCTTTGATCTGGTTGTTTTATTGGTTACTGAAGGTGTTTTTCCTCTATTGGAATACCTATGTTGTCGAACAATTACAATGAGAATAAGGGCGTGGAAAAGTGATTGTTGCGTAGATAAAAGAATTAATGGAGAGGCAATTAGGTACGCATAGTGCAACACATGGAACGAGACTATCGCAACCATTAAAGGAAATAAAAGGCCAGAAATGATGGTTAAATGGAATTTATGACAAGTCATAAAGATGAAACATAGAAATAAAAGGAAAAAGTCATCGGGGATTGTGACAAACTGACAATACGAGGCACAAATCCAACGGAAGATATGGCAATAAAGTATCATTAAACAAAGCATTCATCACACCAATAGTGGACTAGATAGCTAATTCATGTGCAAAGGGACATGGAAAACTAGCGAAAGGGAACAAAATCCATGAAGAGTAGAAAATTATTGGTCATTGTCACTTAGAGTTTCATGTAAGAGAGAGTCAAGAATTGTGTTGCAGAGCTGAGAAAAACCCTAGAGCCGAAGTAGTTGTCATTGGTAACTAGTTTACAGAAATGGCACCACCAAAAGAAACAACGACTAGTACCATTGCAGGATGAAGCACTGAGGGTAATAGGGGAATTGGAAGATGAACGGAGCATGCTAAAGGAAGTAGCACACAATAGCGAGGAGAAACCCACAAACCTGATTGTGTAGGTCGTAGAGGATATTTTGGAACAAGAAGCAGAAGTCAAGAAAGAAGTTGTGACAGAAAAGAAAACCCTCCATTAGTTCATGGAAGCATGGAGGGGCATGATGGAATAGGCTTAAGTGGCTTGAGATGATCCACAAGTGAGTGTTTGGGGCATGTTGGACAGGTGATTCGAAGAATGAGGAATGAGGGCATGCACAAAAGAAGAAATGATAACAATTAGGCATGCAAAAGTAGGTAGATGTGCAAAAGAAGGAAGAACAACATTCGGAAGTGTAAAAGCAGCATGCATGCGCAAATGTAGGAAAAACATTCCCAAACAATGAGTTATCATAAGTTGTAATCATGAGTTTTCATAGGGTTTTGGGATAAGAGAATAGGGTTTTGAGCCCTAAATTCTATGTATAAATATGTAATGGGTTGAGTAGAATAGGTTGTTGAAGTTGTGTTGAAAGTTGACCTAATGATAGGATGAGGTTGAGAGAATAGACTAAGAATGAGAATGAGAGAGAGAGGGTTTGCAGAGAGAGGCTTGCACTATAGAGTGGCTAGGAAATATGGGGAAGGATATCATGATGTATCTATTGTAAGCGCAGTGTGCAAGCCTGAGATGATTTCACAAAGAATAATAAAGAATCCAGTCATTGTGGACATAGCCCAAAGTTTGGGTGAACCATGTTAAATTTTGTGTCTAAGTGTCTTTTCATGATATGGTTCATGAATGTTATATTTATGCATAACTAGATATAGATCTATTTATTAGATGATTTATGCACAGTAATGATGAATGTTACAATGAATAGTTTATGTTGTAATATGTGTCACAATGATGTTTCATAATTAAAGTTTATTAATTAATCAAAGGAAAAGGGACAAAGAATATGGTGCAAAGGTAGATAATTAGGAAGGAATATGGTGATAGCCTCCCATCCCCTCATCCCTACAGAAATTTGGTTCCCCAATAGATTCCTCGGGTGAGACTTCACTTGCATGCAGGTGATGTCGAAAGGGACAGTGTCTACAAGGTTTGTTGGTATAATAAACTGAACCTAGGGTCTTACAACCACACACCAACATACCTCCATTACATTCTTCGGATTAGGACAATCCATTATTTTCTTTATCTTTTCTATGTCTAACACAATCACTTGTTCTGAAATCACGTGACTCAAATCGTGAACTTGCTTATAGTAGAAATCACATTTGTCATACAATTTATGTTCTTTCAACACTTGCAACTTTATTCTAAGGTTCTCTTCATGCTCCTCCTTAGTCTTGGAGTAAATGAGGATGTCATCAATGAAAACTAAAACAAATTTATCCAAGTATTTGTTAAGGATGTTGTTCATCAAACACATGAAAGTGATTGGTGCATTAATGAGTCCAAATGGCACCACCATGATTTTTCAATGACCATACCTTATCCTAAATGTTGTCTTGTGAATATCTCCATCCTTGATCTTGACTTTTTGATATCTAGAACTTAAGTCCATCTTTGAGAATAAAGTATTTGGTCTTAGCTTATTGATTAGATCATTGATCTATGGTAATGGATACTCATTTTCCATTGTCACTTTGTTTTGTTGTCTATAATCAATACACAGTCTAAGGGTACCATCTTTCTTCTTCACAAACAATGTTGGTGCTCACCAAGGGGACACACTTGGCCCAATATATCCTTTTCCCAACATTTTCTTCGATTGTAGCTTCATCTCTACCAATTCAAGGGTACTCATCCTATAAGGAACTTTGGATACAGGCATAGCTCTTGTCATGAGAACAATTGAGAAATCAATGTCTCATTTAGGAGGTAGTCTTGGTGTCTCATTAGGAAACACATCCTTGAATTCTTGAAGTATTGGACAGTCTTTGACTATTGAGCACTTTTTTTTTGTCTCGAACACATGAACAACATACATTTGGCATCCTTTCCTAGAGTACTTCTTCAATTGTAATGTTGAGACCTTCTTTATGGAAAGAGACTTCGAAATGCCTTCCACTATTCTAAATTTTCCTTCATCATCCGCACATTCCCACGTTTTATGATAAATTAACACATTAGTTTTTTTTAACATGATACATTTAGTTTATTTATAACCTTTTTAACTAATCCTAGATAGATCTTTATTGCAACTCAACTCTGGTTCCTATCCCATAGAAATACAATGTTTGAACTATTCTTTGATACCACTTTGTAACATACCCAACCCCCTAAGAAATGTTAAGGAGGTGCGGTAATCAAAATTTATCCTCTTAAACACAATTCCAAAGTCACTTTTGATCTTACGAAGGCATTCTACTCATCAAGAACTTTCCAACAAATGTACTCTTGCTCAATTTTGAGTTACAAGCATAAATATATGGCCTTTTCAAGTTTTCATAGGATATTTATCTCTCCTTCCACATCATTATCCATACATGTGGAAATTGTATGGGTTCTATGTCATACATGTATGACATTCTCTTGGATTTCACATTTATTGAAGAAAATCCCCTTCTTCTGGCTTATCACACTTTTACAAACTCCTTTGTCGCATCTATGAAATCTTTCTTTTCACACCAAAAGAATTTATCTCCACATTGTGTCACATTCATGAAATTTTCTAGCTTTGCAACATATCACATGCAGATTTTATTTTTGTGATACGGTGCATTGAACTTTCCTTTCTTTTCTTCCACCTCATCCTCATCTTCTTCACCCATTTATTTATCTCCTTCTTCCTTCAAATTTTATTTCTTCTTTTTCATCCTTCCCCATCCATTTCCTTTTCCTTATATCCAACTTATCATGCTTTCAAATACTTTTGTGATGCGATGTATCACATTCTCAAAGTTCTTCTCCTCCACAATAGGGCTTCCTCTTCCCTTTATCGTGTTGCAAGAAAATTTTTCTTTCTCGTGACATGTCGCATATTTGAAAATGATCTTCGCTATGAAAAAAGGTCTTCATTGCTTTTTTTTTTCCTTTTTTGCATTTTCTAAAACTTTACCTCTTTTTACATGTTGCAAGAAGAATATCCTCTTACAACACATCACGTTGTTTGGAATTTTCCCCCAATGCGATACACTTCATTTCCTTCTTCTTTTTTCCCTCTAAGTCTCACATCTTCTTCACTCTTTACATTGGCTTATCCCTTGTTTCACTCTTCCAAGTTTTCTTTCGTTGCAGTGTATCAAAAGAAAGATATAATTCTTGTGATAGGTCGCATCTTCTGATTTCTTTTTTTTTTCTTGTGACAAGCCTTCTCCTCCTTGTCTTGTATTGCACACCTAAAGAATTTTGTCTTTGCAACATATTGCGAGAATTTTAACTTCTCATGATATACTGCACCCTTGGAAAACTTCTTTTGACATGCCAAGGATTCATCCCTTATCCCATCATCTTCATGTGATACACCGCATTGCATGAAGTTAAACTTTATGAGATAAGCCAATTTTCTCAAAAATCTTCTCAGTCCCAAACTTTTTCCAAGCTTCCTCATATCCCATGAAAAAATTCTTCATATGATATAGGTTGTATCGCATGAAGATTATTTTCATGTGATACACATTGTATCACATGATAATAATTTTCATGCAATACACAAGACTTAGTCAAATTTTTACCCTTGGAGAATTCCATAAATTTTCAAAATTTTCATAAGGAAGGAAAACACTTCTAGAAGTCTTAATATGCTCCTATAAGGCCAAAAATGGGGCTCTTCTCTAGTTCCATCTATTCAACCAATAATCCAAGACAATATTCCTTTAAGGAAACACTCTTTTACAAATTTAAAAGAGAACTCTATTACACCTCAGATTCTTTTAACTCACACCATAATTGCAGATGTCCACATAACCCTCAAAATTACTAACCTCGTACCATTGAAATCATGCCTCTGCAAACTACTTGAAAATATTGGCGACAACCTCCTGAATATATAATTACCACTAAATTAATGCATCACTCAATATACTTGTTTGCACTAGCATTCTACTTGGCATTATTCTCACACACAAATAATAATAATAATAATAAGCACATAGCCTTCATAATAGTTATCAGAACAAAAAGTAACTCAACGTGCCAAACAACCATACAAATATTTCCAAAAAAAATCTTAGTATACAACAATTTGTTTCATGTATGGGACAGTAAAGAGAAATTTTCAAATAAACTGAGCCCCTAACCTAATTTAGAATCATTCCCCCAACAAGAAATTATTATCATTCATGCCATACCATTTAGAGATTTATTGCACCAGGACTTACAATAAAATCCAATCAAACTAAAATATTTTCTTGGAAACAATATTATAGGTATAAGTCGTAGAAAGAGTCAGGAGGTAGACTTATAGTTGGCATAAATTTTATTATGTCAAGTAGAATGCCGAGAATATTGGACCATAAAGGCCCTTCCTAAAATATAAATTCAATCTCCCCGGATGGGGTGTCAGTGCAGGACAAATGTCACCAGGAGAAGACGCGAGGTGGCCAACATGGCGATGGCCATGTGTTGAGCCTCTAAATTGACATCCACACTACCCTATTATACTCCTCATCTATACCTTTTTGGCTTACCTAAGCTTGGATAAATGACAAAGAACACTACCATTAGCCATTGATGAGGTCAGAAGGTAAAGTATAATTGAATTCCTGCATTTTGTGGTTTATTGAGCTAGGATACTAAATGTTTCATGTACTAATGTTTTAAATTTCCATGTATAAGCTTTTACCTCTAGATGAGTCCAACATTTCTGTATCAGCTCAACCATCCGATACTTATGAGCCAAATTGCCACTGTCCGAATCCGATACCAAGCACACCTTCCATTCAGATCTGGTACTGAACCATCCACTGTCGCGATCCGATACCAACGGCTGCAGACTATTCTAGTCTGGTACCAACCACTTTCATACTGTTTGGATCCGATACCTTTTACTGAATCTCACCTGTTACGATCCGGTACCAATACAGGAAGCAAAATATACCAAGTTTAGCTCCAGATCGTGCCCAAGATAATTGTTGGATGTTTGTTGAATCATCAAAGCTCTAGCAAGGTTATGTTAAGCTAGTTTTTTTATTGCTTCATCCTCATACACTTCGTGTCATGAGGATGAAGCTTAAAATATGTAACTAAATATATAAATTTGACAATTGACTGATCTGCTAAAGATTTCACCTCCTTGTGTTTCACGACTAAGACTGTTTAAATAGTCATGGCAAGGATGGTGGAGGTAGTAGAGAGTTAGCATAACACAGTATGTGAAGCAGTGTTACATATTGCAGAACAGATTTTGAGTTGAATTTTAATAGAAGGATGTCAATTATTTCCAGGTCTTGATCATTTATGAATGAATGTGAGTTGAGTTGTTAGCATAGTTTAATTCTATGTTTTGAAATTTGAGTAAGAGGAATGTGTGGATTGAAAGAAAGATTATTGTAGACTCCAGTCGTTGACCTGTTGAAGCGGCAAGGGGCCACCGCCCAACAAAGGTCAACATCCTTATAGATTAGTGTTAGCAGTTGATTTCAATAGTATAAATGTTAGACTAGCTGAAGCTTTGATCTTTTCAGATGATAGCAGTATAGTTCAGTTTAGGTTTCGATTGCTTAGAGATATATTTTTTTGCATATGCTCTGTTTTTGTTTTTATGAAATTGATTTTGTTTCATGGACATAAATGTTGGCAGCAATAGTCAGACATATTTGAAGGAGAACTAGTGAAGTTCACAACAGCACATTGTGAACCACAACATACTCAGTATATTGGCTATTGAACTACCCATGCTATGTCTTGATGATTGATGTGTGATTTCCCTTTCATAAGTGTGATTGCATAGTTAGTTTTCTAGGTTAGATAGCAGAGTTGATCTGTCAAAAGAACTCCATATCATACTTGCATGTGCCATAATGGAGTAGATAGCCTCTCTGTGAAAGACAACCAAAGTGTGTTTTGATTTGCTAGTTTGTTTTGTTTCCAGCATGCATAATCTAGAATAGTTCTATACTCATGACATTAGAATTACCTTCCTTACTGGTGTCTTGTAACTCTATTGATTATGAATCCCAAATTTATAATTAATGAGTGCATTATATTACACATATAAGTAGCACAACATTTTGGCACCGTTGTCGGGGAGTTGCAAACGGTAGGAAGTGATTTTTAGCTTAGATTGTTTGCATAGTTTTTGAATGATTTTAAAGGTTGCTTGAGGGAGGAGGATAAAACATTTAAGATGTGATTGAAGAGACACGTGGCCACTAGAGTGGGTTTCTCCGAAGCCAGGTTTCCTTCTTACCTTCTAGATAGAATTAGGATTTCAATTCAGTTAAGAATCAAATTTCTATTTTATGCATAGATATAGAGATAATAAAAGTAGATTTGTAAGGTCTAAAGATTCAAAAAAAAAATCCCCACTAATCCAACTGACACTAGTGCAGGAAAAATTCCACCAGGAGAAAGTTCAAGGGGAGCCAACGAGGCTCCAGAAGAAGAACCTAAAATGAAAGAATCAACATTGGGGCGGGTAGAACGTGAATCTGCTGAACGTTTAGGAGACACACAAAATCCAGTTTCTAAACCATCTATGAGTGGAATGGCAGAAGAAGAAGGAAATGCATCCACTGAGACTGAGACCTTTGGGTTTCCAATCTTGGATATTTCCAGAAACATCAGCATGAAAAACATCCCACTATCATCATTACCCACTTTTAGAGGTATGTCAACTGAAGATCCAGAATTATTCTTATTCACGTTTGACATATTATGTAGAAGCTATAACTACTCAGAAAATGCCCAAAAACTTAAGCTCTTTCCTGCTACAATGAAGGATTTAGCCTTAAGATGGTTCATGAGCTTAGGAGAAAATACAATCCTCTCTTGGGATCAGATGAAAGACACATTTTTACGGAAATACCAAGACTATTGTAAGGATAATGCTAAAAATGACATTTTTAAAATGCAGCAAACAAAAGATGAAAGCCCTGAAGACTACTTAGAAAGGTTCTTATACCTAACCAGCAGCAACAAGTACCTATAAATGCCAATCAACAGCCACAAAACCAAGTTTCCCACAACCCTACGAGACCAACAACAATCCCTGCCCAGCCAATCCCTAACCCCAATAATCAAACCACCCACCCTATGCAGAATACAGAAGTTCAAACCTTTCCCACCTATGAAATTCAACTACGATAAGGGAAAAATGTAAATCAATCAAATCCTGGAGTAATAATTTAGGAAGAAAATGATAATCATTCTGAGGAAGAAAACACTCAAACCACCCATGTAGAAAAAGAGACTTCCCCTCCTATTCCAATCGCTTCTCAATCTGTACGAGTACCTCAACAAGTTAATCTTCCACCCTACCCTGAAAGACTATTAGTGAAGAAACCTGACCCACCCTTGCACAAAGATATAGAGGATGAATTACGAAATGTATGTATAAAAATACCTTTGTTGCAAGCCATTAAGGATATCCCCATATATGCCAAAATCATAAGGGATCTTTGCCTTAAGAAACCAGGAAGGAAGAAGAAGGAACCTCCCCTTGTTCAGGTGGTGGGGCAATTATCTGAATTTATTTATGAAATGCCATACAAATATAATGATCTTGGGAACCCAGTAGTCACTGTTGAAATTAATGGTATTTCTTTACCAAACACACTCATTGATTTGGGTGCAGCAATTAATGTAATTCCTTTTGAAACTATGAAAAATCTCCAAATCAACCAGTTAAGACCAACCCAAACCATGATAGAGTTGGTAGATAAGTCATTCATTAGCCCTGCAGGAAGTCTAGATGATGTCATAGTCACTCTAGCTTCTTAAGAATATCCAGTAGACTTTCTAGTCATCTACTCTAAATCATCCTCCAAACCAGGACACCCTATGGTTCTTGGCCATCCTTGGCTACCCACAGTAGATGCCTTTATCAGTAGTCGGTCTGGTGAGATGACTATATCCAATGACACACATAGCCAAAAGCTTGTCCTCTTTCCTCCTGCCCAACCGACACAGAAGATACTTATCTGGTTAGAAAACACTTATGGAGAAGAATATTGCATCAGACCCCTATTAACACTTGAACAGGTAAAAGGAATGCAAGAACAATTAGATGAACAAGTCTTAAGTTTATTTTTGGTTGAAACAAATTGTATTGAATATCTGAGGTCTTTTGTAGAGTTGTCACACATTTTCAGTTCCGGATTTCAACAAACTTGGCACCCTGATATCACTCAATTATATACTTTATCACCAGCTCCCTCAGAGAAGGAAGAAAGTACTGAACTTGTTGAGCTTAGCCCAGGAAAACCTTTGTATATCAACTCTATTTTGGAACTAGAACAAAAGACACAAGTAATTGAAATGCTCCAAAGACAATTTGATGCCTTTTCATGGGATTATGCAGACATGAAAGGCATTCACCCTGACATATGCACACATCATATCTACACTAATGACCAAATCAGACCAGCTAGACAGCCTCAGCGAAGGATGAATCCAACCCTTAAAGATATTGTAAAAGAGGAATTGCAAAAACTCCTTCAAGCCAATTTCATATACCCCATTTCAGATAGTCAATGGGTGTCTCCACTTGTCATAGTTCCCAAGAAAAATGGTAAGTGGAGAATATGTGTAGACTTCAGGGAGTTGAACAAAGCCACCCATGGGGATTATTTTCCCTTACCATTTATTGATCAGGTGTTGGATACCTTGTCCGAAAAGAAGTATTTTTCATTCCTAGATGGGTTTAGTGGCTATAACCAAATACAAATAGCACCCAAAGACCAGGAGAAGACCACTTTCACCTGCCCATGGGGAACCTATTCTTATAGGGTTCTTCCTTTTGGACTTTGTAATTCCCCAGCCACTTTTCAAATGGCTATCCTAGCCATTTTCTCTGACTTGACCAATGATTGCGTGGAAGTCTACATGGATGACTTTACAGTCCATGGAAAAGACTTCTAGGAAGCTTTGACCAATCTAGAAATTTTTTTGATTAGGTGTAAGGAAACGAATATTTCCCTGAGTAATGAAAAGTCAAAGATGATGCTCACTGAAGGTATTGTTTTGGGACATCACATCTCTGGTTCTGGAATGAGAGTTGATCCAACAAAGATTCATATTATCACACAAATCAGAATACCTTCCTCACAAAAGGAAGTTCACAGCTTTTTAGGGCATGCTGGCTACTATAGAAGATTCATTCCAAATTTTGCAAGCCTAGCTACCCCTTTATTCAAGTTATTATCTAAAGAAATTGAATTTAAGTGGGATGATGAATGTCAAATATCTTTTGAGATTCTAAAACAAAAATTGTCAACTACCCCTGTATTAAGAGGACCAAATTGGTCCCTTCCTTTTCATATCTATACCGATGCCTCAGACACAGCCCTTGGGGAAGTTCTTGGACAAAGGGAAAATCAAATGCCTTATGCTATTTACTTTGTCAGTAAAAATCTATCTCCAGATGAAGTTAATTATACTGTCACAGAAAAAGATTTGCTAGTTGTGGTCCATGCTATCAATAAATTTAGACACTATATTACAAGATATCAAGCTTTTGTACACACAGCCATCAAATTCTTAATGAACAAACCTGTAACAAATCCTAGAGTTACAAGATGGTTGTTATTATTACAAGAGTTCAATATCAACATTATTGATAGACCTGGTAAGGATAATCTTGTGGCTGATTTCTTATCTAGAATGATTCATCTGGGAGATAACGTACCAGTAGAAGATAACTTTCCTGATGAAAATTTGTTTGTTATTTCTACATTCACTCCTTGGTATGCAGATGTAGCTAACTATCTTGTGACAAGGAAGATGCCTCAGAAATTGTCTCCTAGAGAAAAACAAAAAGTAATTCAGCTAAGTGAAAACTACATGTGGCACGATGATTGTCTCTACAAAACATGACCAGACTTGGTAATCAGGAGATGTGTAAGGGAAGATTAAATTCATGATATTTTGCAAGCCTACCATGATGGTCCTTATGGAGGACACTTCGAAGACAAGAGGACCGCTTATAAAGTTCTGCAATCTGGTTATTATTGGCCTCATATTTTCAAAGATGCTAAAACCTATGTATCCAATTGTGATGAATGCCAACAAATGGGTAAGCCTATTGCACGAGACCAAATGCCACTTTAATCCAAAGTAGTCATTGAGCCTTTCAAGAAATGGGCATTAGATTTTGTAGGGCCCATTAACCCTGCATCTAAAAAGAAAAAGTACATACTTGTATGTACTGACTATGTGACTAAGTGGGTTGAAGAAAAAGATTTACCATCTGCAAGTGAACAATCAGTGGTAGATTTCCTTTTTAATGACATATTTACTAGATTTCGTGTACCTCGAGAAATTGTGACTGATCAGGGAACTCAATTTACCTCTAATCTAGTCAAAGTTGTTATAGAACAGTACCAAATTAAACACATGAAATCTACACTCTACCATCCACAGGCAAATGGACAAGTAGAATTTACCAACAAAGTTATTGAGTCCATTCTTACAAAAAAGTACAGCTACACCACAAGGACTGGGTTGACAGATTACTAGAATCCTTATGGGCTTATAGAATCACCTGGAGGAATACAATAGGACATACACCCTACGAGTTGGTGTATGGGAAGCAAGTACTTCTCCCCATAGAATTCCATATCAAAACCTTCAGGACTGTAGTACAAGTTGGCATGAACTTGGATGAAGCCCAATAACAAAGACTCTTGCAGCTTAATGAGTTGGACGAAATCAGGCAGGAAGCACTTCAAAGAACCACCCTCATTCAAGAGCAGAGAAAAAAATGGCATGACAAGTATCTCAAAAAGAAAAAATTTCAACAAGGAGATTGGGCCCTGTTGTATGACAACAGATTCAAGAACTTCAAAGGTAAGTTAACTACTCATTGGATGGGACCTTACGAAATTGGCACTATCTATGAAAATGGTTCAATCAGGATAAAGACAATTGACGAACAACAGATACCACTACTTGTGAATGGTCAGCGGTTGAGAATTTATAACAAACCCTTATCAAAAGAGGAATCTTTGACTCGTATACTACATAATTCAGATATGCAGGTGATCAGTAAGGAAGAAGACCTTCCTACTGATCCACATTGATTGATTGGTTTATTTTTAAACATTTGTACATAGGTGTGGATTGTGTTTTGTTAATAAGCTGAATGTAACAAGGGATTCTTACCTCCTTTTTTTTTACTTTCACATTTTATCTTTGTAAGTAGATTTCTATAATTTATTTGATCCTTCAAGAACTTGCTAAACATCAATTTGTAGGCATCAACAATACTATGTTCTACTCCGGTACTAGAAATCATGTTCTGGTCTGGTACAAGCAGTCCTATGTTGGTCGGGTACAAGCAGTCCTATGTTGGTCCGGTACCAGAAGTCTATCCTTATACGGTACTATCAGGACACATCACCTAATTGACAAGGAATGCTACGCATATTTCAAAAGATTATGTCAATTAATATAAAGTATGAAGCCATGCAAGAACCACTTAAGATGGAACTAAGAAGTCGAATGCAACATCAACCGACAACCCTTATGAAGCAATAATTTCTTTTGGTTTTGTTGCTGACTAAAGGGAAGTATCTTTAATTTCTTTTGGTTCTATTGCTAAAAGGAAGAATTTTTAATTTCTTTTGGTTCTGTTGCTAGCTAAAAGGAATAATTTTTAATTTCTTTTGGTTCTATTGCTATCTAAAAGGAAGTATTTTAATTTCTTTTGGTTATGTTGCTTGACAAAGAAGACATAATCTTTACCTATGATTGTTAAAATAACCATGCTTAATATTCTTCAAAGTCTAGAGGTTGCCTTTATCCAGTATTTCAGCATGATTAAAGGGATAAAAACTATATTAGCTTACAAGTAACTATCTCACCCTAACTAGACTTCAATAGTATTCATTGGATTATCTTTTCTAAAGAGTAACATATGAGTATATGAACACCCTCTGTCATGGGCACACTTGGAAATTTTTTATGGAAGAGGATGTATCAGTACCCTAAGGTAACTTTAGGTCATTCTCTTATGGACAAACTCAGACAAAATTATACATCTGGATCTAATGTGCAATACATAAGTTTATTTTTCCTTCAGAAAAATCTTTAAAGACATCCAAATAAGAGAATATATCTTCCAACCCAATACCATCCCAGCTTGTAAAAAGGTTTTCAGATGAGCCTCCCCTGTCACCATGTAAAAGCACTCTTTAATAAAAATCGAAATAGGTGACTATGGACAAGAAGCCTCTGATGGAAAAAGGGTTTAAGAGACTAACCCATCGGGATACTGAATAGGTCTGCTGGCAGCGGGTACCGGTCTTGGGTATGACTAGGAAAACCCATCAGTGTACTGAACAGGCCTGTTGGCAATGGGGCATTCTGCCTAGGGAAGGGATATCTCTCACTAATTATCACAACTACCCCACCGAAGTACTGAACAGGCTTGTTGGCAGTGGTTTATGGTTGAGAAATGTCTCATCTATACTTGTCTGATTGAAAAATTCACTTTTGTCATCTAAAAAAATGAACTCTACAAGCAAAGGTCACTATTGACATTTATAAGATACAAACTCCATATTAACAGACAAGACAATTACTACAAGCAAATGTCCATTTGAGAATTACCCTAAGTCAACTTTACCAATCTGACATCTAAAGCCTACATTACCTAAGAAGGAAACTTCTTAAGAGTGGAGCCCTAACAAGGGAGTCTAATCTTCTTATACTGTGAAATTTATCCATAACATCTAATGATAGTAAATCTCTGAAGCAAGTTAGGTTGGATCTATTCTTCTGGCAAAAATATAAAAACCTCCATGTTTTCACTGTTGAATGCTACCCTTGTTAATAAGTCATCAAAAGAAGGGCAATTTCAATTTTTTTTTAGGCATGTGATCATATGCTAGGTGATAAATGTACTTTTGGAATTTGATTTGGTTTCTTTTCTCTTATCATCTTTTCTCCATTATGATAAAGAGTGTTGAATATTCTTGCATAAGGATATGCAACATCCTTGGCATGGGGGAGGGTCAAAGAGCTCCTTCATAACTCTTTTTTAGACTCACATCTCATCTTCAGAAACTAGCATGTTCACCCTACAACCCTATAGAACTAGACACAAAAGAAGATAAGCACAGAATAAAGAAGTTTCATGAAGTACAAGAAATTCCAATACCAAGCTTCCAAAAAACTCCAGCCAAAAAAAGATGAACTCTGACAATCTACAAGCTTCAAATACAAAGGCAATCGCATATGTTATGGGTATTGATTATACAATGGTAAAAGTAAAGGTAACATGGTATTATTTATTTTCCTTTTCTTATAAAACTACAATAGGCATGAAAATGTATACTAGATCTTATGACCTTAGTGTTAAAACCATGCACCTAACTTTCACTTCCCTCATACCCATATTCTTAACCTTAATCAATCCTCTCATCACATAAGCGCTTGAAAATGATTGAAGGCAAAATCACATCAAAAGTGTGAATATGGAGCATGTCTAGTAATGATGAGCCACAAACGTGCTTCGTCCTTAAGCAATCACGAACATATCTCATGTCATGAGCCACGATTCAACATCAAATTCACCGCTCAGAAGTCCAATCACCTATCCCAAACAACAATGATGCTTCGACACCCAACGTTCTGTCCCCATCATTGCACTAATGGACAGAAATGAAATGGATTATCTAGGTGGCAAAGCCATCTAGATGAGCCTCATTTTGTCTTAATTTTCCTTTGCGGCATCTTTACTTAAACTCGTCGTTCGAATTAGCGACGTCATCACCATATTTTTTTTCCATTACCAACCTTTCTCCAGTTCTGAGCTTACTTCTCCCTACGATCTCTGGTACCAAACCCTCACCCTCATAAGCTGACTAAATCCTTACACTACAGCCCAATTTTCACTCACAGTTTATAAAGATGGTTGTAAGCAGACATGAACCAGTCTTCCATATTTATAGAGAGACCGAGGAGTTCCAATTGTGTAGAGAGAAGTATGCTAGAGCGGGATGGATGCCATTTTTGGAGAAATTCACAGGCTGTCATGAGAAGGTATATCACACATTTGTTCATGCTTATGATGGAGAGATTGCACACATAGGCAATCTGTAGCTAACAATCAATGAAGCAACTTTAAGGGAAGCCACAGGATTACCTAACAGAGGAGCCAAGTATTTCAAAGGAGTAGGAATCAACAAGGAAATGTGTCAACAATTTCTAAAAGAAGACCATGAGCACCTTGATTGGAAAAAGGGGATTCCTAGGAACTATATCAAGGAAGAGTATCATCC
>ML819683.1:79364-105532 GCA_009831015.1 Picea engelmannii
GCCTCTCTGTGAAAGACAACCAAAGTGTGTTTTGATTTGCTAGTTTGTTTTGTTTCCAGCATGCATAATCTAGAATAGTTCTATACTCATGACATTAGAATTACCTTTCTTACTGGTGTCTTGTAACTCTGTTGATTACGAATACCAGATTGATAATTAATGAGTGCATTATATTACACATATAAGTATCACAACACCATGTGGCAGGAGTGTGTCACACCCTCCCGCCACCCTCATGCATTTAAGCCAAAATTGTGCTAGCCAGGGCGACATTACTCTCAGTGCGCCTGGCCTAAGATTTATGTCCTGTCGATGGCTCAGATCCATGAACCAGACTTTACTCAGCTCGTGCACTCTTTCTTCTTTCATCATTCTCGACACCATGATTTCCACCAGGTGCATTTGCAGTTGTTAGCTTCCAATCTCGAGACCTCCTGTGACTTGCACTCCTCCCAGCTTCTCCTTCACTACCTATGATTCCTTTCGGTGCTTGAAAATCCCCTCAGTGTCCCGGGCATGCCAAGACAAAGGGGGAAATGCAAGCATGTCTTGGCCTAGCAGCCCAGCCGGCCATGCGTGGTTCTCCGACCCCCACCTGCACCATCTCCCAGCTCATTACCTTCTTCACCTTCCTCACCCTCTTCTCAATCTCAGTCTAGTCAAAGCCTTAGAAACCTCCTTCCCCTCTCATCTCCCTTCGTAAGTCGGTTGGAGTGGTTCACCATCTTAGGAAATTCCCTAGGTTTCAACCCAGGACCCTTATCTGATTTGGCTTCCACCTCGCTGCCACTTCCCACAACCCCACCCAACTCACCGGCGAGTGCACCAGTCCAACCAGAGATCTCAAACAGCCGACATTACCTTGGACCGCAACCAAAAATCCTTGGACATCAACTAGGGCCTCACTCCTTCGCAGACTCAATACCAGGATCACAATTGTAAGACAGTCTTGCAATTCCACAAGGACTGGTCTTTGAATTACAGCAAGGCCTAGATGACCTGTAGTTCCAGATGTAAATCTTGGACAGGAATACTTCCACGCTCCTACAATTTCTCTCAACTCTGCATGGGGCATGCCACTCAACAGCAGGAGACGACGACGCCACAGGGAGTGGAGACGAAGACGACATAGTTGCTGGAGGCAAAGAGGAAACAGGGGTTGGAGGCGACGTCGACACAGGAGCTGACATGCACTCACCCATGGAGGAGGGAGGGACACTGGTCGAGGAGGAAGTAGCACCGGTTGTGGACCCAATGACCAATGCCACCTCCCTGGACATGTGGCCATGCTACAATCCCACCACATGAACTACACAGGTGTCTTCATGCTTGCTTAGCAAAGTGTCTGAATTTCCTTTTGCCTTATAGGGTCTATGGTCATATTCTGTATGTGGTTTTTACATCAGGGTTAGTTGACAGGCCGATTCGGTCTCCCACGGGGGACTGGAATTTTTATGTATAAGTCTTTGTAATTTTTAAGATTGGTACCTTAAGAAAATGGGCTTTATTTTAACTAGTTGGATGAACTGGTTTCCCTCCGGTTCAGTTCAATTCCTACAGTCCGGAACACATGGGGATACTGTATTTTTTTCTTTTTGAAGGATTTTCATACAAATATTACTTAAAATATATATATATATATATATATATATATATATATATATATATATATATATATATATATATATATAAATTCAATCTGTAGGCATTCACTAACTATAAAAAAATGATAGGAAAGTACTCATACCACAATCACAATGCCTTGCTAGTAATTAACAAGCTATGGCTTCTAGCGACATATGATTGCCTCATTCCATCACATCAAAGCTATCATTGTAAGGATATCTATATTAAAATGTATTGTATGAGAGGCACACACAAGAAACTCAATTTAAATTCCTCAAGAAATAGATAGAGATTAAGTCTTAATTAGGCATGAAAAATTCCTTTCCATAAAGTTAACTACATCCAATTACCTTTCACAACCAAATGCAATTATAGTTTATAAAACACCATAAACCAAGTCGTAAGTAAATTTTCTCGGCATGATAAGAACACTTACTCAAAATAGAAGTTTCCCAACAAACTGACTAAGGGTGAGCACTTTTCCACCCAACAGTAGGCTTGGTTGCACATCCCTTTCTACAACTGGCTACCCCATATCCAAACCATGATACCGCCAGGGAGAATATTGGGAAAAGGTCACAACTAATAAGGGTAAATTGGCAACCTCTCCAAGATTAAATTCTCATTGAAGCTTCTAGCTAGTTATCAAGACCCCCATAGCTCTATGCCCCTCTCATGTTGGCTCAACACACCATGAGAGTGATATTCCCCTTCGTTGCTCCAAAGTATTTCAAGGAACTTCTTCTTACAATGTTTATCGAGTGCCCAACGAGGCCATAATTTGTTTCCATACTTCCCATCAATCCTAAGAACCTCCCATGCTAATCCTATAGCTTAAATCAAGGTAAATTTGATCAATTTTTCCTCTACCAAAACACTCAGAACAAACTTAGTTCTCTCTATTTTGATATGCATACAAAATCTATCAGATTACTCATTCATGTGCACCTCCACAAGAACATGATTGTCTCTCTTTCCCATGAAACTTGAGTCATCTGTGAATTCCAAGGTGGATACTCTTTCCCATCCCATGCATTTGTTGTTGAGAGACTTCTCAACCACCAACCCATTCTTCCATAATTGTGGAGAGGAGACATTTCAACCAACCAAGTTTTTCTCATTAAATGACTTGGGATAAAGGGAAAATGTGTTGAACACTTTTCAAATTCAAATCTTATCAAAATAGTCTTGTAAAGGGTGGCTCGAAATTGTTTATAAGGTGAACCCCCAAGAACCCCTCACCATTCCATGCTCATGGTATCATGGTCCATGTAGGCACTCGTGCCCTCGGTTAGTTTCTTGGTATTTTTCATTAAGATAAGATACACATACATTGTCCTTGATTTGTCCAGTTCAACTTGGCACTATAATGAAATATTCATGATGTCATAAACTATGATAAACATAATTAATTACATTTTAAACAAGGGTCAGAATGGGGATGTTACATGCACAATAACTTGTTGGAAATATTAAGAGGTATAGTTTTTGGAAATCCTAGGCATGCCTTGACAACCTCATGCCCCAAAATGGCCAAAAAACATCGTTTAAGGCCTTAAAATGGCCCTGAAAAAGTACCAATATGGAGAACCAATTTAAGTCAGTGAAAGAGGTGCATGGCCATCGATGTCCACCTAGATCAGATCAATTCATATGTAGGTGAGATTGATTCCCACAAATTAAATCATCAATTACAATAGGATTAAGTATGTTTCAATGTGCATGAAGTGAGAAGATCATGGAGAATTTATTTTTCCCATTTTAAGTTGGAAAGTCATTTTTTGACATGGTGGGAAAGTGATATGAATGTGTGAAGAATTAAGTCAAAGCCATAAGTAACTTGTATGGAAATGTTCAAGGACATAATCAAGTCAAATTTGCATCCCATTAGACTTGAGAAGGAACAAAAGGTAATTTATATCTATCTCAGGCAAAGGAAAGAACTAGATGTGCAAGATACACCACAAAATTTTGTAAGAGAGAAATGTAGTTTAGTTTTCACTGAAGAGTCTATAAGTGCTCATTAAATATTTAGGAGAATTACATACCCATTTTTAATACAATTCATGCTCTTAAACCAAAGACCATTTTTTAGGCTTGCAATCAATCACGATACATCAAAGGGGATAAGAAAAAGATGTTGTTTGGAGCCCTAAAGTAGGCATAACAACAAGGGAAGTCCAAGCAAGGTTTGATTGGCAAGAAAATGGAAAATACCACCCAAAAAAATTTGGACTCCAAACTCCAATGTAAAACACTACAATGTTAATGGAAACACAAATGATAAATGTTAGTAATTGCATCCAAAATGTCACCAAAAACACTTCTAGTAGTAGAAAAATAAGGTTTTGTTAGTAGATTAAACCAAAAATCAAATTAAGAGGAATTTTGATGTTGATGGAAAGACAGCTCATAAATTAACACACAAATAGGTAAGCTTGAGTACCCTTAGCCTTGAAGAGGAAATGGATATGTCCAAATTATTCCATGTAGAAATTCAACTCAAGTGGATGAAGATGGAGAGTCTTTTTTATCCTAGTTCACAATCAAACTTAGTAGCAACCCAATTAGTAGAAAAGATTGAATTGGAGGTGCAATACCATCCTCAACCTTATCCTCTAGGATTGGTAAGTCAAGACATGGAATTGAGAGTCACCAAGTTGTGCAAGTACATATTTCTTTTGACACAAACTACATTTATGAGGTAGTTGTGGATGTGATATCATTGGATGTATGTGGGATAATATTTGGGAGACCATACATGTTCATGTGAGATGTTCTCTTCACATGAAGGGAAAACCAATATTTATTGGTAAAGGATGGGTGAACTTTCATTATCAATGCTCACTAAGGAAAATCAAAGCTCACATTCACAAGTGCACATATGTAAGGAGACTAATTAATACAAATAAGAATTTTTCATTCATATTATTGTGAGAGAATCATTATGATGAAGGTGAATTAGAGATCAAGGCATTCTTAGAAGGCTATAATAAGGAGAAAAAATAGCCATTGGAACAACTTGTGTAAGAATACAAGGAAGTGCTTCAAGAACCCTTAGGGTTTCCACTAAAGAGGAAGTTTGAACAAGGGATCTAATTTCTACCCAAATCTCCATTTCCTAACACTAGATTGTATCATCCGTCATTATTGGAAGCACATGAAGTGAAAATATGGATGTAGTGGTTTAATTGTAGCACAGATTCATAAGACCAAGAACTCCACCTTGTGGGTCACCAATCATCAATGTGTCCAAGAAGGATAGAAGTTGGAGAATATGTATTGATTGCCTTACGTTTAAAGAGATCACCATTGAGAATTGATTTCCATTTCCATATACTCATCAATTATTATATAAACTATGACAAATAAATTACTTCACCAAGATGGACCTAAATTTGTGATACCATCAAGAGAGAATGAAAGAAGAAGGCACATGGAAGATTACTTTCAAGACCTGACAAAGTCTTTATGAATGGTTATTTGGGCCTTTTGGTTTATGTAAATGAATTAGTGACTTTTATGCATCCGAAAAATGATGTATTTCTCCCATTTATTAATTATTTCATAGTTGTGTACTTGTTTGACATATTAATCTTCAATACGATGTGGGAAGCACATGTTTCTCATTCGAAGAAAGTATAAGAAGCATTGATTGTTAGCCAATCTTGAGAAATATTAAATCTTGATCACAACTTATTACCTTATTTTTATTATTAAACAACTTTCAATACTTCATCAGTTTCAACAACTATTGATACTTTGTTGTCCTCACAACTCAATTTCCTTTATTAATATTGGATATTAAACGATTAATATTTTTCCTATTCTTAACTCCATGTTTAATTTGGATCTATTTGTGATATCATGTGTTAATAATTGATCTAATCTTTTCCTCCCAATCTTTGTGCTCCCATTAATATCAGCATCTCTCTAAAGCCACCTTATATCTTTGTTCTCATTTTTAATTATTTTTCTTTATTAGTATTCTCATTATCTCTTGTTTTATCGATGGAAGAAATCATTGGAAACCCCCAAGTACTTCCCCACATTTCATGGATGGTAAACAGGGTAAATTGTTTTCTTGATTACAGGCCTAACCCGATGGGGACATCGAGTGAGGCTCAACAAGATCATTAAGAGAAACCATAGTTGACCAGTGATTTAACCCCGAGACCTCATTTGAAATAACCACGACACTCAACCACTAGAGCTAACCCACCGAGCTATTCTCATTATCTTATATTAACAAGATTATTAAATTAAGTAGAAATCTTATTTATCTATATTTTTATTGTTTATCTATCGTAACAATTTCTAGTCATAATTTTATTATTTTTCACTTCTTTTCTTTTTAATTAATCATTGATCTATTCTTATCTCAACGTTTAACAATTGATTTATTCATGTCTTCTCATTCTATTTATTCCCATTTGTGTCATCATCTCGATAAAACCTGCTTACATCTTTGTTATATCCTTGTCTATTCAAAAAATTTAATTCTTTCACTTTATTCTCACCATTATTATCTTTTATTAATGATATTATCAAAATAATTCTTATTATTTTATTATTAATCCATCTTAATATCTTTAATTTCTTCAATATTTTTAAAAATCAGTTAATACTATATTATTCTTAATTTTCTTTCTTTATCATTTTTTGATCTCAATGATCAATTTAATATTTGAGCTCAAAGGATAATTTTTCCTAGTTCCTATCCCCAATGGTCGCAATCCAATTTTCCTCTTTAAATACAAACCTCAACACTCATTTCAAACATGACAGCTTCAAGTGTCCATGTTGATGGGTGGAGTCTCCACTCGAAATGTTGGATGTTCCAAAACCTCGTGCACAGTGTTTATCCAGAAAATGCTCTAACATTATGACTAACTATGGAAACCTACATGCTCAGAAATGTGAGTTTTCTAAATACTCCTTAGTTTACCTTAGAGATGTGATTGGTGGATTTTGGTTGAATATTGATCCATTAAAAATTGATACCATAAAAAAAATATCTCATACCTACCAATGTATTGGAGCTGAGAAGTTTGATTGAGGTAGTGCAATATTTGAAGTTCATTACATTAGTTTCAACAATTGCTACTCCCTTCATGTCATAACAAAAATGCGATGAATTTTTATTGGGGAAAACAACAACAAAGGTATTCTAAAGCATTGAAATAGAATATCAATGAGGAACCCATTTTGTTGATGCCTAATTTGCAACAACTATTTGAAATTAACACATATGCAAGTAGGTACACGAAGGGAGTCATCCTTATATAAGAAGGATGACCCATTAGCTATCACTCTAAATTGTTTCATGGAGTTGTTTTGAAATATCCCACATATGATGAAGAGCTTTATGTATTAATGTAGGATACAAATAAATGGAAGCATTACCTACTAAGTAAGGAGATTCTAATCCATACTGACCCACTAACCACTTCAGTACTTGTAGACTTAGACCAAATTGAAATAGGAAAGGAATCACAAGTGGATGGGATTCCTATAATAATTTCATCTTATGATCAAGTATAAAAAGGGAATGATTAACAAAGTAGAATAAATGTTGTCTAGACCACCCATGTAGATGATTTCAGATGTGGGCATGATAATGAAGCTTAAACCATTCTCTCATGAAGTTTACGATCAAGATTACGTTAGTAATGATGATTTTTAGGTGTATATCAATAGATGGAAAAAAAATAGAATTGAGCTCAAAGTGAATGAGTACCATCTTGAATATGGATTGTTATATAAATTGGGCAATCTTTGCATCCATGGAGTGGAAGTATTTGGTTCACGAGACAAGATCATACTTTGATAATTGCTAGACATTTTGACATTAGCAAAATTGTCATGAATTTTTAGGTGTGTTTATTAGAAAAATATGTGAGAGTAGGTTTCCAAGTTTATCTAAAGTTGTGTGTTATGCAATACCAACAAACCTAACAATTATAGGAAACTTGGGTTTTATATACCTCTACTAGCTCCCGGTAGACCATGGAAGAGTATCTATATGGGTTTCACTAGAGGAGTGTTCGTGATGAGGTGAGGACATGATTACTTGTTTATAGTCATTATTATTCCATGCAATAGCACAACTAAAGGCCATGAAGTGGAAAAATTATTCTTTGTTAATATATGGCTACATTTTGGACTATCTACATCGATTATAATTGATTCAGAACCTATATTAATGAGAACTTTTTGGAGAACCTTGTAGGAAAGAATGGATACAAGTCTAAAGAACTATATAGAATTTCATCCCAAATGGATGGGTAGACATAAGTTGTGAATGTAACTATATTGCATATATTGAGAGGCTATATCCCATTTTGAAGCTTGTTTCAATTAATTGTCATTGTCACCCTTTTATGTTGTTTTTGGGTAGCATGTGTAAATTACATTGAAGATGCATGGGAAAGCCAGTAGAGAAAATAGGTTCATTTATAGAGTCAAAAAAATTCATTGACAAGTGTAAGAACAATCGGGATGAATTCATGAGAAGTACGAGCTCCACCATGGCCAGCATCAAACAAATCATAGTTCCAACTTCGAACAAGTCATAGTTATTGAAAAAATGTGTGCACTTCAAGGGGGGGAATATCAATAATTGGTTGAGGATTGTCTAGGGAAGATTTATCACGTTTGAGAGCATAGTTTTATATCATCATGGTTGGATCTTCCTAGCAAACATAATCCAACTAGCGGAGGATCTCAAGTACATCCTAATATTTGGGTATTTGAAGATAGTGATGAGAATAATGGTCGTAGGTGTCACAAAAAGAACATGGTTGATTTGTGCACAAAGATTTAACACACTTAGTCAATGACTCGGGGGGAGAGGGACTTCCATAACTAGTATGGAGGGATCATTTTCAAAATCATCTACATTGTAAATTTCTTTAAGTTTGAGGAGCCTAGGACAATTGAATGTAGCATGGCCAAAGATATTAAATATGGTGCATGGAGGTATGGGCCTATATGTAGTGTTATAAGTGGTCATGGCTTGTTTAGGAGTGTTTATGTCCCATTTCTTCTTGGTGTTTCCCCCTTGTTAATTGATTCCCCAGTTTGTGTTGGTTGAGGTGGGGCTTGCGCAAGCGCCATAGGGGCTACAAAGGTCATGGGTATTGGATACAAAGGGGTCAAGGCCAAGTATGGAGTTGGAAAAGAGGGTGGGAGAGGATTTGAAGGTGGGTCCAAATACCAAAATGGAATACCTAAGGTAAGGTTACGTAAATTCAATGTGGTCATAACCTGGGTATTGATTATTCTTGGAGGAAACAAGAAAGGTATTTGACCAAATGGATAATGTGGATGTAGATGCACTTTTGGTGGTGGAATTTGAGGTGCTAGATTTGAGGGTCTAGCTGATAGTTGCAAGCGTGGGCCCACTGATCTATGAATATATGACACCATACATACATTAGAAGAACTAGGGTGGATAATCACAGGAGGAGGTCCTTAATACACACCGAGTAATTTCGACTCTTTGTAGACTCTAGGGCTAATGTCTAAAAGTGAAGGGGCTATTGGTTCCCACTCAAAGAGGAGACCACATGATCATGATAAAGTTGCAATTGAAGGTCGTGGTAGGTCAATTGATTGATGGTGATGAGTTTCCCATTATGGGGAAATATCATCTTAAGAAAGACTGGGGAGGCCATTGTATTCATGGAATACATGAAGCTTCGACCTAGAAGGATGTTGTAGTCCAATGGGGAATCGATAAATTTGATGTCAATGCATACTTCTTTTCCTCCTAAATATATAGGGAAGTTCTAGTAAATCCCTTTAGGTTCAGAGGGTCGTCCACCATACGCACAAAGGGAGATCATAGATGGAACAAGTGTGGGGAAGAATAACTTCTTCCAAACTTGGGCTGACATGACACATGTGGATGTGCCTTCATCAATAATGCATCGATGGATGACAACACTCTTGATGGAAACTGAAATTTGGAAGGTTGTAGAGGGTGGTAATCTAAATGGTTTAGCCTTTTCACTATCGAATGTAACATTTTTTCACATAATGGATCAATAGTGCCCAAAGTAACAAGTAAAGCCTTCATTTATGAAAGACACATTTGGATGAATTCAAGGTATTACATCGCTACAGGGGATTGAGATAAGACATCCATTATGTTATAGTGGTAATTTTCCCGCCCATGGTGGTTAGGGGCATTCTGCCCTAACAAAACCTTCGGTACCTTGTGTTGGTGCTAAGCTATGCAATGTTGTTGCTTTAGTACACATGTGCATGTGCACTAACCTTTGTAACACGGGGGGGTTTAAGACCCAAGGTTCATCCAGAGCATGTTCAATAAAAACCCCTAAGAATTGGCATATCAATCCTTGGTCGAGGCCGAGGAAGGTCTCACCCAAGATGTTGAGAGGATCACAGAGACCATAAGGTCTTATGTCGAGGATGGAGGATCAAACATAACTAACAGAACTGCAAATGGCATCCTTGTAACTCATATCTGATAATCTAACAAGGACTAAGAATTAAATAAATACATGTGTAGGTGTTACTCATTCATCACCAACATAGAATAGAACATAATTGTCATATCTTTATTACTGAATTTATTCCATCAAATCAAATATATACAATGTGCTAAATCATTGAGTTTCACAGCATAAGACTTCATATCATTACTATAAAAATAGTGGGAATACAACATAATGCACCTTGGCTAAATGTTAAGACTTAGAAAAATACAAGACGCATGAGACTTCTCCATACAACACGGGATTGCCATAAACTAACTTAGAGCTCCGGTACTGATGCTTTTCCTTAATTCTCTAGCCCCTTCTTCGAGTTGAGAGATATCTTTTATATCTTCTTCTACTAAGGAGCATTGTCCTTCACTGTTATGCTCCACTCACTTGTCTGAGATAACGACCTCGCACGCTTCTAGTACCTTCCAGGGCTCCATGTAGGTTCTATGCATCAAGGGAGATCCTAACTACCATGGTCATCTCATCTTTTGGAAACCCCACATCTTCATATGTTGCTATTATTGATCATTCCAAGAGATATCTCGGTGATTCCGGTAGGATTCTTCTTGATTTCCAACACTACTGAAAAAACTCGGAATGCCACACCTTTGACTTCTTTTAGAATTGGCATGATGTTCAACAAAACCCAGTCTAATGCATGCACTATGGAATTCTTCCATGCATCTACTTAGGCACTTGAAAAAAAAATAGATGAGCATGTACAACTTGCGTTTGTGTGCATGTGCAAAAATGGACCCAAAACTTTGGGTGCCAACGGCCCCCCACAATTATTACCTAGCTCATCCTTGAGCCAGATGCTTCATAGTCCTCGGGGCAGAGTGTGAGAAAGAGAAGATAATATATGTTAAGGATAGTTGTGATTTTGTCCCACACCATGAACTAGGACCTTCAGGGGTACCTGTGGGGAACTACAGCCAAGAATCACATCTCCCTCAAGAGAGAGTATCATTTGTAGCTAGTTTTGTTGTTCTGGGGTGACCAGGCCGAGTAGAAAGTCTCAGATGGTCAAATTTTGGGGGTTCTAGAAGTGGTTACATGATGTGATGGTAGGGATAGAATGAATGGGAGGACCAAGCAAGACTCATCCCACCATGCTTGGTCTGGGGGTGGAATTGGTTCAAACAATGGTAACGAGGGTGTTGGGCGAGACCTTGAGAAAGGTTTTGTCTGAATAGCGAAGGTGATGAAGCATGGTGCAAAGGGAATATATGAGTGAAAGAAACAAAGAGTTCGGAAATCAGGGAATTGCACCAATGATATGGGAAAAGTTGGATGAGGGTAGAGGGACCTTTGTGGTTGATCAGTCGAGCAGAGAAGGAATCTCCGATGGAGAAATGGATAAGGAATGTCATGAGGAGGCAGCTAGGGAACCGTAGCAGTGAGATATTTAACAAAGGTAAGGGCTAGGGGTTGGGGCTTTGGAATATATAGGTGTGAGGGGGAGAAATGAATGTGCAAAGAGGGATTGTGGGAAGGGTGAGTAGGAGTGATGAGAAAAACTATGGAGGATAGGAAGATCCAAGATTTAGATCAGTCGTACTGTAGAGGGTTATCGGGGAATGTGAAAATATGCCTGATTAGTGACTTGGGGCATACGCAAATGACTTATCTGGGACCGTTGGACTTTGGAGGAATAGAAAGAGTATGAAAATGGATCAATACCCATGTGACCTATATTGAACGATCATGTCGTAATACGTGGGCAAGGACACTGCCACAATTTGAAATTTCAATGATCTGTCTTTGGCTATTACTGGAAGGATCTCCCCTGCGAAGCTGAAATGCTTGTACTGTCAAAATTAAATTTATTTCTACTAAGAGCTATGTGAAACACTATACAATCTATACTATATATTATTACAATGCTCTATAAATTTTGACAACCAGACTAAATGGCGGTTGACCCTTGACGGTCGTAGTACACTTTCAACCTATTTCCATTAATGATACCTTTGAGTGGTTATTCTTGTAGAGTTGTCAGCTTGGTGGCACATACTTAAGTGATGTAGACTGGGTGAAATGGCCCAACCAGCGCATACGTAACTTACCAAGATGTTGGGAATATGTTTTTTCATATAATATAACTAGAGATCCCGGTTGTAGAATTTTATGGCGAATCTTACGGTCATGCCATGCCTTTTATCTGTCTTTTTCCATGACTTGACTGAAACCTGGAATTATACTATCCTCCTAGAGTTTCATAAGATTGTCCATACTATGTCGGGGGGACTAATCATTGGTCATGTGAGTTTCCAATGCAATTCGAAGGCTAGGAACCACAAACTCTAGTGGCATGATTGCTTCCTTCCCATAGACTAACCTAAATGGTGTATGCTTAGTTATCCTTTTACATGTGGTTCGGTAAGACCATAAAAATGCAGGGATACGTTGATCCCAATCATCATGTTGCACATTACAAACTTTGGTTAAGGCGTTTTCTAAAGTTTTATTGAAAGCTTCAACCGTACCATTAGCTTAGGGATGATATTGGGTGCTATTAGGGTGATGGATCATGAATTCTTGAGTGATATGTTGAATAGTCTCATTCAGAAAGTGTGAGCCCTACTCACTCATCAGTATGCATGGACATCTGAATATGGTGATAATATTGTCAAAAATGAAGCATTTTGCAGTCTTTGTTGTACAATCCTAGACTGGTGTAGTTTCATCCCATCTTGTCAGGTGTTATGTTCCAGTGATAATGTAACGCGCGTCAGTGTGTCATGCGAGCATATTGATAGGTCCAAAAAAATCAATGGACTATTTATCGAAGGGTTCAAGTGAAGTCACAAGGATGAGGGGGATCTTGTCTCGTAATCAAGACTTTCCCACTCATTGGCATACATCACAGTGCTTGTAGTAATCCTTAGCACCGATGAAGAGAGAGGGCCATCAGAGTCTTCCACGTAGAACCTTGGGAGCAATGGCCTTGTTGGTGTTATGGCCCCCAACAATTCCTTCATGTGCCTCATATAGGATGGAATATCATTCATGTACCAAAGCACAGTGATTTAAGATGCCATCCACACCCAATTTATACAACTGTCTGACAATCAACTGGTAGTCAATATTGCGGGTCACTAGTTCGTGACATTGTGTTGGATTGTAGTCCCCAGGATCTTGTATGAAAATAAGAAATGTGTTTATTTTTAACATTTGATATGGGATGGATTCAACACAGAAGAGTTATGCATCAAGAAGCTCGTCGTCAAGACTATTAACAGCCTCCCTTGTCTCAATGCAGGACAAATGGTCCAATCCCACATTGTGTTTTCTTGGTTTTACTACAACCTCAAAGTCAAATTCCTTAAATAAGAGCAACCACCAGAAGATGCGTCCACCCAACATTGTCTTGTGGACTAGATACTTGAGGGTGGAATGATCAATTAATTATTTGAAAACAAACCCCCACAAGTAGTGGCATATTTTTTGCAAGGCATAAACCATGGTCAGACCCTCTCACTTGGTGGTAGTATAATTACACTCAACATCATATATATTTCGGCTAGAAAACTATACAGGATGATCGATACTTCCTTCCCCTGGCTGGAATAGGACAACACCCAACGCAATGGATGAATCATCAACATGAACATGGAATATCTTGGACCAATTTGGGAAAATCAAAATGGGTGCAGTCACTAATTTCTCCTTCACAGTATCGAAATATTGTTGACATTCTGAGGTCCATTAATAGTTAATATCCTTGCACAACAATAATTCTAATGGGGTCACGATTTGAGCATAATTTTGAATGAACTGTCTATAGTATCATGTATGTCCCAATGTTGCATGCATCCCCCAGACTGAAGTAGGGGATACCATATCTAGGATGGTAGATATATTGGTCGGGTGGACTAGCAAGTCATATTTACATAGTAAATGGTTGAGCAATATACCAAAGGGAGTATAGAATATGCACTTCTTCAAATTCAAAGAGATATGTAGTTAGTGGCAGTGATCGAGCATGATCTAGAGAGCCTATATATGGTATTTTACTAGACTAAACATGGTCAAATATTCCAAGTATACCACCTGAAACTTATGGATAAACTCCTTGAATTTTGCTACCACTATTCGAGAAAACATTGTGGGGGCATTTTTAAATCTCAATGGAATTATTTTATATGGAAAGGACCCCCATTTGATTGTGAAGGTGGTCTTGGCCTGGTCCTCCTCTACAATCCAAACTTGATGGTATCTGGAGAAGTCATCCATGAAGGAATAGGCTTCCCTACCTCCAACATTCTCTAGCACCTCATTTGTGAATGGAGTGAGGAAAGGGTCATGGACACAAGTTGCGCTGAGGATTCACAAGTCGACACATATATGAATCTCTCTAGTATGTTTTAGTTGTGTTGGAGCCGCCTTTTTCAACTGGTTTAAATATAATTTTTAAAGTCAAATGTTGGTCTTTAAGCTCTCTTTCACTTCGTGGCACTTACAAACTAAAGTTTTCAGTAGTCCCGACATGCGAAATAGCGTAAGATGTTATGTTTCATAAGTTACCACCTTTTATCGTTAAATGGAAATTTTTACTTTTTGTACCTCGGGATATCGCGCTTCAGGAGTTACGAATCACAAGATTTACAAGCCCCGATGTGCGAGGTCGCAAAAAGTTGCTAAAAGCTTACCTCAGGTTAAAGCTAAGAGTAAAATTCTTTAAACCCCAGTCAAGTGTTGTCTGGATTTCGCGTCTCGGCGTTCACTCTCTCCAAAAGCATTACCGTCATAACTTCGATAGGAAAAACCACGAGACTTTTACATAAGTAACCTGGGTTAGTGTCAGGTGTGATAAATTTTTACCATGGTTAAAACCTGTCGGGATCTCGCAACTCGGCGTATGCACCTCCGAAAAGCTATACCTTCAAGACCCCGAGTGGCAAAGTCGCGATATTGCCCACATATTAATTAATTAAAACACTTAATCCGGTTTATCTTCTAATTTAAATAGATCACATCATCGCGATCTCAGGATTTTGCGACTCGACAGTCGCTCCTCCCGGAAACTATACCTTCGAAGCCCCGAGTCACAAATTCGCGATATAAATTAAAACATGATTAATTAAACGCTTAATTCTACTTACGTTCTCTCTTAACTAAATCTAATCATCGCGATTTTTGGTTTTGGAGGCTCAAAAGGTTAAAGTGAAAACTCCCGACAAGGCGAATGCCGAAAGGTTGATTAAAGTTTAAGTAAGCTTAATCAAAAAAGCTAAGCCAGCTTAACCAATGTTCAATACAAATAATAATATGCACAGTCTATGAGGTAATTTTAAATTTCCTTGCGCCACCTTGTGTCATGAACCATCGAAATTTATGGCATTAATTGGAAATGAGGTGAAACGACAAGTAAGGATAGGGTCTTTATTGCTAAATCTATCTCTAAATATGATTTGACCATTCTGTTCATAAAGACACCTAGATTTTAAATGATCGAAGATATAGATCTTTTTCCTTTATGTTCTATTCATAAAGGTCATTTCTATCCCGTGCAAATAAGTTTTTCACATCAAACTGATCTCCGTATGTATATGAATTTTTATTGCAGGAGAGCTAAGTCACAATCTTCTGGCATGGCCCCGTGAAAAGCGTCCAAGACAAGTGTTGAGATTTTGGGACAAGGCTCCGATAACGTTTTGGATACTTCACCTCGAAGCATCGATTCCATACGAACCTGGTCATACATCTCAGAGGTTCTGTAATCAGATGTGGTGAACTATTCAGACGATTCCAGTGACAACGAGAAAGACGACATGACTACCAAATACAAGATCATCGTCTAGGCAGAGATGCACAAAGTAGCGGCCAGGCCAGGCCTTCTTCCTTACTATGACATGATCCGATGGGCGCTAGATCATGCAGACATCCCTACCAGAACCATCATCAGTGAGCAGAAGGTCACTATTGGGACCTTTAGACCAGAAAACTTATAGACAATGTACAAGTTACCACCCACGTCGGACTTCACATACAATGCAGAGTTTCTAGAGGGTTTTAAACAGAAGGAATGCAAGCAATACAAGAAAATTTTATCTGATTTGATCAAGGATTGGGTCTCACACCTAGCAAAGTTCAAGGCAAACAACAATGGAATTTATTCCATATATTCTTTGGAACCATAGTTCAAATACGTATCGATGATGACCTGTAGATTGTATGGGAGGGAAGACACCACACATTTTTTCCTCCCATGGGTGCCTTTGATGTACACAGTAGTAGAAGGCTCTTCTTTTGACTGGGCCAAAATGTTATCAGATATTCTGACCAGTCGGATTACAGAATATTGGATGCAGAGGGCAAGCGGGAAAGCCGCCTCATTTTTTATGTCTTCATACATAATGGACGCCATGTGTTCCATGACACCTTTTCCCTTAATGAGTTGGAGCTGGGCTCCATCGGAGACTGAGCCTATCCATGTCTATCATTCCAAGCTTTGGGAGGACAAGGCCTCATATTTTATATATGAAATCTTCAATTGGGTAATGGTACCAATGCATGTCGCCATCTTTGATAATCCACCGCCCCGGATCTCAGATATCATTGCGGCAAATTTGAGCAGGGTGGCCGACTGGTACATGGAGGAAGAGTTTTCATACATCAGGGTTTTCGACGCTTCTATCCCTCCACATGCTCTACCATTATTTATACCCAATAGGTTGGCCTGTCGCGAGATTGCCATGCAAACTTTGATCGACGGCATAAGTAAAGAGATGAAGGGGTTTTCAAAAAAGGTATGGCCAGCTTTCCCCATCCATTTAAACACCTACTATTTATTAGATTTCGGGCATGCAAAGGCCGAGGCAACAGCCTTAGAAGATATAAAATTAGTCAATATTGAATTCAAGAAACATGACCCACAGAGGGTCATGAGTAATCACTTAGCTAGTTGTGGCCTTAAAATATTTGAGCACGAAAATTCGCCTCATGATGATATTTTCCGAGGTGCGAGATAGTATGCCGAGGTTTTGGATTGGATACAAGCCCTGTCGCCCGAAGAGAGGGATGATGTTTCCAAATTCCAAGAACATAGGCCGAGCTGCCTTCCCCCAGTATTACAAGGTGAGAATCCAACAACCGTAGAGGTGTAGAAAACAAAAGACGAAGGATCTAAAGATTCAACACTCGGCCAAGAAGAACAACAGGATAAAGAAGAGCAAACTGGGGGCCCGAAATAGGAAGTCGAGGCTTCCGATCCTTTAAGTAAACCAAATTCAGTCGTTACTCCAGGGAAATCATCTAAACAGGTCAGTAATCCCATTGTTTATGTTACTCCGCTGCAGTGGACAAAGGGAATACCAGACGCAGGTTGGATTTTTGGTGTATAATTAGCACCCATATCAGTGGAAGAGTTACCTCCGAATGAATTCTTCTTTGATAAGAAGAGAAAGGTTGTCGTGAAACGGGAATTTTATCAAGAGGCAGGTAAGGTAGCCAAGAAATTCAAAATCTTAGCCGATGGAAAAGATGTGAAGAAGCAAGAATTTGCGACTCAAATAGCAGGAACATTGGGGGCTTTCACTACAACCAACCAATAATCAGTCGAGACCCTAAAGGATCAGCTGAAGCGAAAAAATTGTTTAATTAAAACATTAGAGCCTAAACTAGCTACAGTAGAGGCCACTGCCACGGATTAGGAAAATACAAGTTTGAAACAAACTAGAGCAGCTGATCAAAAGGAAATTGAGTGGCTCAAAGCCTACCTCGAATAGACACAGCTAATGGCTCAGACAAGTCAAACACAAGTAGACTAGCAGAGAGAATTGATAGAGCAACTACAAGTCAAATTAGACTTCGCTGAAAACCAAGTAATTGATATCGGGATATTTCAATCCCAAGCTATAGAGATCAGAAAAAGAGTGTTGACAACTCAACAAGGCCTACTTGCTAAGGTACAAACGATTCAAAACAACTGCCAACTCATTGATCGAGTCTTGGAAAACCTCACACTCAGAGAAAAAGATGTTGGGGCGGCCCGAATTTCTTTCCAGGAGGCTATTATAGCCACGATAAGAAGGGAGACAAGCAATAGTTCTAGGTTTTCTGTCTCGGAGCAGACCCAAGGTAACATCTTGTTGAAAGAATAAGAGCATGATATATCCGAAGGCAGACATCAAGCTAGAGAGATAAGAAAATCTTGTGAAGAAACCTTCGGTTTTCTAGATGGAAGTTGGTTGGGTTCCGACGACGAAGGCAACACTGAAACACTAGGCCAGATCAATACAGCCAAGCATTTGCTCAAGATAAAGGAAAATGAAGAAAGAGAATTGGCCGAAATATCACAAATAACCCAGATGGACATAGTCCAAATAGATAAATGGTTGATTAAACCAAGTGTACAATTATGTTCTGTCAACGCCAAAGACCAACAGGTGGAGGAAAAGTTTCCAAGATTAGAGAAGGATTGTTACACCTTCGAGGATAACAATCAAGCAGAACCTTCTAAGTTAATATCCCAGCTGGTGGAGAAGTGCATCATTTGCACAGAGCAGGTGAAGAGGCAGGATTTCGGTTCCAAATAAGGACAGAAACCAAAAATTGAAACGATTAATCTCCTTTATTGTAACCGAAAACCGCTGGAACGTTTGAGATTCCATACTATAGAAATCTGTATAAATATACATTTTGTAGAAAGCACTAGGGCTAGACATTTTTGGTCGATTGTAATAGAGGCTATCTTCTTTTTGAATTAATACAAAGCAATCCAGAGAATCCTGATTCTGTCACGACTGTGCTATGAGATTGTTCTCTTTGTTATTCATATTCAACTTTATTTCACTTATATGCATCTGATGAATGTTACACTGCAATTTAGTAAAAATTCTACTGTGGTGGTTAAATTTTATTCATCTATATCATTTATAGTTTTTCCTCTGTATCGGCTAACAGCAGATACAAGACCTGTGAACCTTTAAGTTGTCATACTTTATGCTTTGTCAGATTCCTTCTTACTCTATTTTCTTCCTCTGTTTAAGAAGTGAGATTCTCCCTTGATAGGAGCCTTACTTTATAAACAGCTAAATGTTTTTCTCATATTTCACACACTTTCTATTTCAAATATAACACAGTTACGGAAAAATGCCTTTGGTTTGCATTTTGTCTTTAACATTAATTTCAAAGTTCTCTTTATAAGATCAAATTGATACAGCATAAAAAACCTTTAGATTTCTTTTAAATTTTGTGTTCCTCTATGACTGTTCCCGTTGTAAGACAACCTAATATTGAACCCGGTTTATCAGACCAAACCCATATCACTTTAAATCTTTTTGATACTATACTTAAAACAACCACCACCCGGGTAGAACTTGAACGTTCATGGGCTGCAATCGAACGGGATATAACCATCCAAGAACAGTTGGAAGCTAGACAATGACAACCTAGAAATCAACCCTATCTTCCTTTCCCGAAGTTATACTCTCTCCCCTTTTTAACACCTTACTAAATTTTGGATGCCTAGACACTATACTTTTAAAATCCTTAAGTATAGACTCTGGAACAACATCTTTTTGGCATCGTTGCCAGGGACGAAGTTACGAAACCTTTTCCCTGGGAATAACAACATTCTTGCAAGTTTCACCCTTTGATAGTGAACAAAGAGTGAACATCCTTTTAAGGATTTTCTTATCTTTCACTTGGCAACTCCACGTTTAAATAAGCTGGCATCCGGTCGAAGGAATACGAGACTAAACCCAGAAGGAAAACAGACCACGCTTGTTTCCGATCCCGAAAAAATACTAAAAACTAGAGGTTCCCTTAAGCCAACTACTACAGTCTACCATCTTAAGTACCCACCAACCAATATCAAGAGGTCATTTGAACCTTCAACTTCGTACAGTTCCCCTCACGAAACCATCAATCCGATTTTATCTCTCTCTGAGACTAAGAGTGAAACTCATTCGATAACCTTTGATATATACAGAAATAAAATCCCTACAGTGGATTTATCAGAGATCGATATCCCGCCAACTTTTCAGTTAGATCTCTTAACCTCACCAAACCTTGTAGGGTATACCTTACACTCATATTACACGCCCGCAGGTTCCCCTGATTACATTTCTTTCAAATCTGAAGAGCCAAGTCCTTGCACCACTTATCACCCGTCTTTGGCCTTCCCGTCTCACGAAGAAGCCAAAGATCTGATTTTAGTGTTCCAGAACCCTCTATACAATACACTGTTTCCTTATCCAGTAGTACCAATGGAATTCGTCGGAGGAGGAGGTGGAGGGGTTTTGGGAGGTGGAGGAGTTTTAGGAGGTGGTGGGGCTCCAAGAGAAGGAGAAGGAGGCCAAAGGCCTCTCCCTCCTCCCAGAGTTTTCGCTAAAGTGGCTGCAAGATATGCGCCTTTGGTTCTACCTGTCCCTCTTCATGACCTTCCCGAAAATTATATAAAAAACTTACCTAAGTTTACATGAGAAGGAGACTTAACCGCAGCCAAACATATAAACTTCTTCGATCAATTCGTGGATATCCTAGGTCTCGAACACAAAGATGTGTATTCAAGGATTTTTGTTCAAACTTTCGAAGGACAGGTATGAACCTGGTTTCAAAGCCTACCCGCGAGGTCAATATTATCCTACGATGCTCTAGAAAATGCTTTCCTTAGGCAATGGGGTGAAAGGAAAGATCACTTTTATTATTTGACCGAGTTCGGCTCTTTGAAGAAAAAGAATACGGAAATAGTTATGGAATTTATTCAAAGATTTAATAAGTTGTATAATAAAATCCTAGCCGAAGTTAAACCATCCCAACCTGCAACCAAAGAAACCTTCGCGAGAGCTTTCGAACCCGATTTCACCCTCCTCTTAAGAGAAAGAAAAGGGGCTACCCTAACCCGAATGCAGGATGATGCTATAGAAATTGAATCTAACATGATGGCTTCTGGCAAGTTGAAAGCTAAGGTAGAAATGAGAAACCGAGAAACCAGACGTTTTAGGGAACAAGTCGAACCCTCAGGGTCTAATAGATCCACAGACGATGAAATGGACGATATGGCCAGGATAATCAAGGAATTGTCAAATAAAATTTCTAGGATGGAACTGGATCAATCGAAAACCGATCCTTTCGTTAAAAGAGAATTCAGAAGAAACCCCAACCTTCAAAATCCACAAAGACAGACTAAAAATGAAGATCAGAAAATTCAAACCCCTTTAAGAAATGAAAATTTTATAGGAGGGAATGATCTCGAAGACTTTGAAGGTCTGGAAGAAGATGTGACAAATCTAGGTGACGACTGCACTCAACCTTATATAACTAAAGAAGATTAGGAGAAGTCTTTAAGCACACAGCAACCCTCAGATGCAGATGATGACATAAACAACACAGATGTCCCTGGCCATCAAGAAGTAATTGATTCAATAATGGCTGAAGTCCAACCTAGGTATAACCTGAGGTCTAAAAACAAATCCACGTCAATTTCTCAACCCAAGAAAATTCTCCCTAGAAGTGAAGTATATGTGCCCACCCGAAAGGAAACTGAAACATCTAAAGGGATTGACTTAGTGGATCCAAAGGCGAAGGAGGTTGAGACCCAAACAAAGGATATCAAGATGGCCGATACACAGACACCGGTAATTAAGATCATGAGTAATAAATCAGCTCAGACAAATAAGTTGGAGAAGAGAGAGTCTGATATTTCAACCAGAGAAATGGACAAAGGTGGTGGCGGTTTTAGTTTTGAAAATGAGATAAATAGAATCAAAATACATATCCCTCTGTTTGAATTAGCAAAGAATCCTGCATATCGTAAACAGATAACCAAAGTGATAGGTTGTTCAAATCAAGAAATCCAATCCGATGTGATAAAATTGGAAGACGATAAGCCCAATATCACTTTTGGTCCTCATTTCGAGGGTGCCAGAGACACCGTCGCTCCTTTCTATATCACCCTAAATGTGCATGATTGATTGTTTCATAACTGCATGCTAGACTCTGGAGCTTCACATAACGTGATGCCCAAAACTATTATGAATAGACTAGGCCTCGAGATCACCAGACCTTATGGAGATATTTACTCTTTCGATTCGAGAAGAGTCAAGTGTATGGGTATGATAAAAGATTTAGTAGTCACCCTTGCACAGGTCCCAGTCAAAAGCGTCCTGATGGATGTAATTATTGTTGATATCCCCCCAAAGTATGGCTTACTACTATCAAGTTCGTGGGGGGCCAAACTTGGGGGGTCCCTCCAACTCGACATGACTTATGCCACAATTCCTGTGTTTGGTGGACAACTTACTCGGTTATACAGGGAAACGAGGTTACCCTATATAGTGAGTGATCCTTAGAATCCTAACAATTTTCCTGTTTATATTGTGGATCAAGATCTAGGAAATTGTATTTTGTCTTTTGATGATGGTCTAGATAGCTGCACAGAGGAAAATTACATAGATGAGAAAGAATCAGAAAATATGCATAGCACGGGGATCTGGAAAAAAAAAATTTATGGTTCCTGTCATGTGAAAGAGCAGGTGCAGAGATAATTTTTGTGGCACCTAAAAATAAATTTGTTGTCCCTTTCTCTTACAGGCTTCAATGGGATATAGACTACACCAACAATGTATGTGAGTATGAAGCCTTGATATTAGGATTGGAAGCTGCCAAGAAGCTAAACATAAAGAACCTGGAAGTATATGGAGACATCAAGTTGATAGTCAAACAAATAAATCGACAATACCAGGCCAAGCACCCGAGATTGAGCTCGTACAGAAATTGTGCCTGGGATCTAAGGGAAAATGTCTTCTCATCTGTAAATATCCACTTCATACCACGAGCCAAAAATTTGCAGGCCAATTCGTTAGCCAAGGTAGCCTTGACGTTTTCTCCCCCTACTGCTTTTAAATTGAAGTACCACATAGAGGTAAGGCACCAACCATCCATCCCGAACAACATCCAACATTGGTAGGTTTTCGAGGATGACAAACAGATCAGGAAATTCCTCGAAGCAATAGGTGACTTCTCTGAAACTCGCATTGATCAAGAGAATCAAAACGATCACATATGGATCATGCAAGAAGGAGAGGACCCTCAAGAGTTCCAGGAAAATATTGCAAATCATCGCATGTTGGTTCTGAAGAACAATCAGATTCTGAAAGGATTGATTCCTCTGGAGAGACTGTTCGATCAGAATGACATACCCTTGAAATCCACCCTACAACCCCAACCAGAGGAGGTTGAAGACTGCAATGTAGGGACCAAAGAGGAACCTAGGATGGTAAAAATATCAAAGTACCTTCCTCCTGAGGTAAAAATCAAGTATAAAGACTTGCTTGGACAGTATAAAGTTGTTTTCGCTTGGTCTTATGAAGAGCTGAGAACTTACAACACCATTGTAATCGAACACAAGATACCCCTGAAACCTGGTGTTAAACCCTTTCGACAAAAACTCAGATAGATCAACCCTATTTTATTACCTGTGGTTGAAAAGGAAGTTAAAAATCTCTTGGATGCAAAAATAATAGTACCTCTGAGATATTCCGATTGGGTAGAAAACTTGGTCCCGGTTAGAAAGAAGAGTGGGGAGATTAGACTGTGTGTTGATTTTAGAAATCTGAATAAGTCCTCCCTCAAAGATAACTACCCTCTACCCAAAATGGATCACGTTTTAGAAAAGGTAGTTGGGGCAAATAGGATGTCTATGATCGACGGTTTCTCTGGGTACAATCAAATTGCCGTCAACCAAAACAATAAAGAAAAAACAGCTTTCACTACTCCTTGGGGTACTTTTATGTATGATAAGATGTCTTTTGGTCTAATGAATGCAGGTGCCACTTTCCAACGCGCTATGGATATCACTTTCATCGGTGAAAGAGACAAGTTCGTAGTCATCTATCTGGATGACCTGACAGTTTTTTCTAAGTTCGAAGAAGATCATTTGATACATCTCAAACAGACATTTGAAAAATGTCGCAGGTTTGGTTTATCTTTGAATCCCAAAAAGTCTCACTTCACCATGCAAGAAGGTAAACTCTTGGGCCATATTGTGTCTAGGGATGGAATTAAAATTGATCCTAAGAGGGTTGAAGCGATAGATACAACAATTATTCCTAGAAATGTAAAAGAAATTCAATCGTTCTTAGGAAAAATAATTTTTTTAAGGAGATTTATCCCAAATTTCGCTGAAATCGTAAAATAGATCATAGGTATGTTGAAGAAGAACAACGAAGTAAAATGGACTGCAAATGCCAAAGCATCATTCGCCCATATCAAGAAAGTCATAAGCGAGGCACCTGTGCTGACAAGCCCTGACTACCTAAAGGAGTTTCTTATTTTCTCGTTTGCCTTCAAGCACACGCTTGCTGCAGTGCTCCTTCAGAAAAATGAGGAAGTTTTTGAGTAGCCGATAGCTTTTTTTAGCAGGAGTCTCAGAGACACAGAACTGAGATATGATATAATGGATAAGCAAGTGTATGCTATGGTGAAGGCATTGAAAGCATTCAGAACCTATGTGCTACATTCTAAGATAATTGCATATGTACCTACCAGTTCTGTAAAGGATATTTTGGTTCAATCTGATAGCGACGGCAGAAGGGGACGTTGTCTTGCCAAAATCCAAGAATTCGACCTGGAGATAAAACCAACAAAATTGGTAAAAGGACAAGGTTTGGCCAAATTCTTAGTCGAATCTAATTTCAGAGCTCTCGGTATAAATAGCCTACAGGGATGTGAGGAAAGTGAGGACATGAACGAGCTTGATGGGCTAACAAGCAAAATCAGAACTGAAGAGAAGTTTGTCTCATCGGACTGGTACAAAAACATAGTGTCCTACCTGTTGACTTTAAAATGCCCAAGCGACTTATCTCCATCCAAATCCAGGACATTAAAACTACACGCGGTCAAGTACTGTATTTCTGAAAATCAACTGTATTGGAAAGACCCACTTGGCTTCTTGTTGGTTTATTTAGTCGAATCGGAAACAGAAGGGGTCATAAGCGAGTTCCACGAAGGAGTATGCAGGGGATATCATGCTTGGAGAGCGACAGCTTACAAGATCATGAGGGTTGGGTATTATTGACCAAAGATTTTCTCAGACGTCAATGGTAAGGTCTGAGCCTGTAACCCTTGCCAACTATACCTAGGCAAACATAAACTCCCAGTGCTACCTTTGGTTCCGGTCAAAACGAAAGCTCCTTTTTAGCAATGGGGGATAGATTTTATAGGTGAAATTAATCCCCATTCTAGCGCCCAACACAAATGGATCTTAACTGCCACAAATTACTTCACTAAATGGGTGGAAGCTATTCCAACCAGAAGGGCAACAGATTCGGTGGTGATAGACTTCCTAGAAGACAACATTTTGTCTAGATTCGGTTGCCCCTGAAAAATAGTTACAGATAATTCCCAGGCTTTTAAATCTATGGCTATGATCAGCTTCTGCCATAAATACAATATTATACTCGGTCATTCCACGGCTTATTATCCCCAAGGAAATGGACTACCCGAGTCTTCAAACAAAAGTCTGATAAATGTAATTAAGAAATTCTTGGACGATAATAAAAAATCTTGGCACATACATTTGAAATACACCTTATGGGCGAATCAGATAGGCACGAAAAAATCTATCAGCACCTTGCCTTTCCAAATGGTGTATGGGACTGATGTGGTATTACCGATAAATCTAGCGCTCCCCATGATGGAATTATGGCAAGATGAGAAAGAAGAACCGAATCATGTCACCAGAAGGATAAATCATCTAATCGAAGTGCAACAACACAGGGTCAAAGTAGACGAAAGGTTGCAGAAATAACAAGATGACATGAAAACATTATTTGACTGTAAGGCAAAAGACAGAGAGTTTCTCCTGGGTGATTTGGTCTTGAGATGGGATGCTATGAAGGAAAACTCAGCTAAACATGGTAAATTTGACCACATATGGTATGGACCATTTAGAGTCGCAGCTTCCGAAGGAAAGAATTCTTTTCTATTAGAAAATCTGGATGGTGAAATCCTCAATGCCCCTGTCAATAGGCGTTATTTGAAACATTATATGCAATAATCAGTCGCCAAATATAT
>ML819683.1:114919-139145 GCA_009831015.1 Picea engelmannii
TTTAAGGAGTGAGATTCTCCCTTGATAGGAGCCTTACTTTATAAACAGCTAAATGTTTTTCTCATATTTCACACACTTTCTATTTCAAATATAACACAGTTACGAAAAAAGGCCTTTGGTTTGCATTTTGTCTTTAACATTAATTTCAAAGTTCTCTTTATAAGATCAAATTGATACAGCATAAAAAACCTTCAGATTTCTTTTAAATTTTTTGTTCCTCTATGACTGTTCCCATTGTAAGACAACCTAATATTGAACCCGGTTTATCAGACCAAACCCATATCGCTTTAAATATTTTTGATACTATACTTAAAACAACCACCACTCGGGTAGAACTTGAACGTTCATGGGCTGCAATCGAACGGGATATAACCATCCAGGAACAGTTGGAAGCTAGACAGCGACAACCTAGAAATCAACCCTAGCTTCCTTTCCCGAAGTTATACTCTCTCCCCTTTTTTACACCTTACTAAATTTTGAATGCCTAGACACTGTACTTTTAAAATCCTTAAGTACAGACTCTAGAACAACAGGTTGAATGACCATGGGAATTATCCAATCAGATTCTTCGACGGGGACAATGATCCTGGAATCCAGCATGTGATCGAGTTCCTTTCACACTTTTTCTTTGTATATAGGATTCATACTGTAGGGTATTCTCTTGAATGGCTTGGCATTAGGTTTAAATTGGATCTTCATGGCTCCTAAAGATCTCGTTATGCCCTTCATATCAGAAAAACTTCAAGGAAACAAATCTCCATATTCTTTCAGGAGGTCAACCACCTAGGTGATGGTCTCCTTGTCCCAATAATCCCCAATAATGGCCATCTTTGGTGCCTCCTTTGTCTCAATATTTTGTTTCTTAGTTTTTATAGGGCCATTATAACCCGGTGTTGTTGTCTCAGTCACCCTTCCCTGTAGAGTGCATTCTCCTTATGACTCTCAAATCTAGATGTTGTGGGGGTCATCATTGTAATTGTTGGTTGTATATATCTTCCACTAATGGAATGCTTCCTTCATCTTGGCCACCGGCTAGTGATATGAACAAAACATCGGTGGAATAGAAACTTTTGGATGCCGATGAAAAATAAAGTCCTTAACTCAACCAAGAGTAATGTTGAGGACTTGATCACCTGAAGTGAATCAGAATGTTGAAATTAAATGGGAGGTCATATGGGTCCACTCACTTGTTATCCTTCTGATTTATTCCTGGATATACCATCTTCGTGGGACCATATCCATGGTATGGACAAATCAATGGACCCATTGGGATGGAGGGATGTTATTATTATTCCAGTATCGTTCACAAAAAGAGATGTGTTCCTAGGTATCCTCAGTCCCCTTATATCGGTTGGCTAGTTCAAAGTCGATGATGGGATGGAAATGTAATTGTATGAACTTGGTTTCCTACTCCCAATTCTGAATATTCGGGCAATGAGTCTCCCACCACCATGTCGGGGTCCCTTGAACCATGGAATCCATGGTGTGGAGTCTATGCTCTGTGGGGATAATCTTTTCCATTTGGACCAGGAATGTCTCCATTGGTCCAATACCATCAAACCACAGGGCATCAAAAAATGTTGACCCTATCCATCGCACGACCCTTGTGATTTGGGTGCATTGCTTAATTCAGACTTCATACAACTTATTATGCCATATATCCATCGCATCTTCATAATCTATGTCATATGACTTCACACTCCTCCAACTTAACTCTTCGTCTATGGTGGGGTTGATGTAGTCCTCCCTTAAATCCATGACCTTGCATATATTCTCAATTTTTGATCTCTTTTCATCCTCATCAACAAGATCATTGTAGCGATCCCCTTAATATGGATCGAGTGGTGTGACCATGCACAGGGTGTCAGTCTCAAATCAAATTTGTCTCTTTTTCAAGTTCAAGACTGCATTGTTGTCAAAGGCCCAGTTGATTCACAATAATCCAGGGTAGGAATCTGACTCATCCATGATTTTAATGACTTTGAAGTCAACCTTCATATTTACCCCTTATATATTTACCTCTACCTGATCTAGTTGATCGATGGCGTAGATCTTATACTTGTTGGCTAATCGAATTTGAATGGGTGAACAAACCGGATTTTATTTCCTCATCACTTCCTAGGAATTCTTGGGTAAAATGTTCACATTGGATCCTAGATCCAACATGAATCCATCCATATCACACTTGCCAAGCTCTATGGTCATCTTAAATTCTCGGTTGGTGTGATTTTTCTTGTTGACCTGGAAAACATCTCTTTTTGGCAGTGAAGTTGCAATGGTAGTCTCCTCTCCTTGGTCTTTCATGCAAGCAATTAACATCTGAGTCAACTTGCTCATAGCTTATGGATCTCTTAGAAAATGAAAACAACAATGAAAGAAGGTATTGACTTGATATTTTGCTTCTTCCATACGACCAAGGTCATGCAAGGCTTCTACACACGTTGCGCATTGCAAAAATTCTTGGTGTTGTTCGTATGTTTCCTGCTCAATGCGTCGCAACACGTTTTGTCAACATGCTTCTTCTATTGATATTTGGGTGGTGCGTTGGATTTATTCGCACACACGAGCTTCCTCCAAATACTTCTACATAACACATTGTATTTATTCGCATGCACAGGCTTCTTACAACAACCTTTGTGTCTCTTGTTGCACTTCCTCGTGAATTTTTATTCTTCTAGTGACCTTTGTGTTAGCCTCTAAAATTCCTCCTGGATTCGTTCCTCTTCAAGGGACCTCTAATTCACACGTTACTTATCCTTGCACACTCGTTCTTCCTCCAAGGCCAACTACGAATCGCCCAGACACTTCTTCTATTGAGCTACGTCAAACTTAGGAGAGGGTTGGGGGGCCTTCGTGATCTTTCCTTCTGCTTTTTGAACCGAACTTTCCCTAGGTTCGAAATATACCCTTATATTTTCCCCTCCACGGGTTACTATCCATATGTTTCCTTCTCCCTTCTTCTTTTGTTTTTTTGCGCGGATCGGCATGTACCATGTTACAGTTACCCTTATTATCCTCCCACTTTTTCAGAAAGTCTGCATAATCCTCAGTGACATGCTCTGGACTATAACGGTATGTGAAAATCACATGCAGCTTAGTGCATAACTATGAGACATGACCAAACTCACCGCAATTGAAGCATGTGGGGGATATGCTACCTACTCCACCATATCCTTGTCCTCAATTGCGTCCATACCCACCTCGAGGTCCTCCTTGGTATCCACATCTATCATCGACCTCGTGCTCACCACCCTTTTGTTCCTCTTGTACTTGAAATGCATCACGGGTGTTATCTTGCATCATTTGAAGGGAGAAACAATTGCTAATATCTTGGCTAACATATTTACATAATTCACAGAAGGGGGTTTGATTTTTTTCTTGGTATTTTTGTAGGGTGGTGCAGTGGGGTGGCACATGGCCCCATTTTCTACATATTTCACACCATTCTTATTGTCTATAGAGAAATGGACTCGATGTGCCAGTTGCCACATAATTCGGAAGGACTGGGCACTCGTCTTGTCGATGCCCTTTTGAGTGGCATGTAGTGCACCACACATGTTCGTGCACAAATTTAGCTTTGGCCATATCTTGAAACTGGATTGTTAGGTTGGCTAGTTGCTACTGAACCTACGCTAAGTCAACCAATGTTTTTGTGACTCTCAGTATGGCTTCCAAACGCATCGCGATCTTGACTACCTCGACCTAAGTCATCACCTTTTGTTGGGTGAGTGGGACTTGGATATGGGGTAGCAGCCTTGAAATGAACCATTCTTTGTGTTGCACATCCTAGATCTAGAACTTCATCCTATCCAACAATATTTTGAATCGTTGGTCATAGTCCCAGATGGTCTCTCCTTCTTTCTTCTTGATTTAATTAATGTTGTTCGGCATCATATTTACCTGTTCCATGGAACATAGGTAATCTCAGCATACTATCTTGACTGGTCATCTTGAGACCAAGGTTAGTTCCACTCTTCTGACTACTATTGTCTGGATCCTTCCACACCACTATCGCTTGGGGTAAAGTATTACTAACTTCACCTTCTCCTTCACTTGTATAGTCACTTCTTTCCTCTTATTCCCTCTCTTCAACTTCAACCTCTTCACTATCTACTGTGTGTTCTTCTTCATTAAAAATGCACAAGGGGGGTGGAACAAAAGGGGGGTAATACCATATTCTCCTGAAATTTCTTGCGAGGGGACTCAAAGAGCCATCTAGTTGCAGTTGTGCAAAGACCATCCAACATTATCAGTCCATCTCCCCCACCACTAGGGGATCCTACATCTTCCTTCATTTTTGGCGCATCCACATTTTGCACCTTCTCCTCATGATATGATTGTGCACCACCATTGTGTACTCATGCCTCTACGCTAGTCCACACACTACCACCACATGAATCATCTCGTGTTTCCTACCTGTGCATTTCCACCTTATGTAGAGTCAGTTTCCCCGCTCAATATGTGACTTCTTTGTGCTCCGCTCACTGGGTTTCTCAATGTACCACCACTACACCAAGAGCCAAAATCCCATCGAAGTGGCACCCCACCTTAATACATGAAAAATTATCTTCTTAGCATCATGTGACTGTGTGGTGCTTCCTCTTCTGACTCCACTAGCCCACTACAAATTTGTGCCCAGGCACCATACATGTGTACTCTTCCTCTTATCAAGGTTGCGGCATACCACAACAGCCAAAGGGTAAGAGATTCATCACCTAGGCCCTCACTTCCAATAATGTCACTACTGGTATCTTTGATTCCAAGCCTCTTCGTAGGTTGGGTCTCACATGTGCTCAACTCTGGTGCAACATCCTCTCCCACACTATCTCCTGGCATGATCTTCCTCTTAATTTTGGGCCCGAAACCTCGTTTCCTACCCTCAGCAAACTCTTCTTGATTCTTCCACTCATCTCTCTCCCTCATCTTATCTCTTCTTTCATATATTTCAGCTCTTTTTCTCCTCTACTTTTCTGGGTCCATTCCATTCCTCACCTCAACTCAACAACTTCCTGGATCCTCCTTACTGGATCCATCCTTTGGCTCTTTTTCCCCACCTTTTCCAGAAACCCCCCCAATGCTAAGGGGTTTACTCAGCCATCCTATTAGGCTTCATGCACTTCATTTTTTTTCCACCAAAAACATCTTGATCCAAAGAGGGATCTCTTCTAACACCCTCTTTATGGGACCTTCTTCAAAATTTCTTTCAGCCTCACTTAAAGAATCACTATAATCTATAGAAAAATTAGTAATATATCCTTCGTTTACCTAAGCAAACCATAACTCAATTGCATGAGTCCACTTATTATCCAATGCCTTTAAACTATCAAGCTTGGCTTGATCCCATACTACTGGCCTTGATGGTATCAACGCCAAATTAACTTATGCTTGTATTTTTAACCATTCATGCAACAAACATGGAAATTCTATGAAAATTAGTTCATGTAGGTAAGATTAAATATATCTACCTTTCCATTCTTTCACGTTCACTTGCAATCCTTTCATCTCTCGTAGGGAAAAATCGTCCTCTTTCGCTTCTATCCAGTCTTGAATTTCCTCTTTAGATTGATGCCACCACATTTCTCTTTTCCTCCATCAATCTTAACAAGACTTTAGGTCTCTGCAATGGAACCATTTATTGGTGCTAAGCTATGTAGTGTTGTTGCTTCAGTACACGTGTGTGCGTGAACTGATATTTGTAACACTAGGGGAGTTAACACCCATGGTTTGTTTGAAGCGTGTCCAAAAAAAAACCCTAGGCACTGACATATCAATCTTTGGTTGAGGCCGAGGAAGGTCTCACCCGAGATGCAGAGAGGATCATAGAGACCATAAGGTCTTGTGTCATGGATGGAGGATCAAAAATAACTAACAGAACTGAACATGGCATCCATGTAACTCATAACTGATAATTTAACAAGGACCAAGAATTAAAGCAATACATGCACATATGTTACTCATTCATCACCAACATAGAATATAATAGAACTTCCATATATTTATTATTGAATGYATTCCATCAAATTAGAGATATAMATTGTGATAAATCACTTATTTGCATAGCATAACACTTCATCYCATTGTTATAAAAATAGTGGGAATACAAYAGAATGTACCGTGTGCTAAATTTTAAGACCCAGACAAATACAAGACACGAGAGACTTCTCYATACAACATAAKATTTCCATAGACTAAYTTAGAKCACTGGTATTGATGCTTTTCCCAAATTCGCCAGCACATTTTTCGAGCTTACAGATCTMTTTTATATATTCTTTTGTTGAGGATCATTGTCCTTCACTATTACTCTCCACTCGCTTGTCTTATCTAACAGCCTCAAATGCTTCTCGTACCTTCCAGATCTCCATGTAGGTTCTATGCATCAAGGGAAATCCTAACTTYSCTRGCCAACTCATCTTCTGGCCACCCCACATCTTCCTTTGTTGTTGGCAGTAATCAATCTAAGAGATATCCCAACRATTACTTTCTTTCTTTCAGYGGGCTTCTTCTTGATTTCTGAYGCTACTGAAAAAACTCGGAACGRCATGCCCAATTGACAAAACTCGAACCGAGAAACCTTTGACCACCTTTATACTTGGTKTGTTTCTCAAMAAAACTTGKTCTGATGTGCCCATTATGGGATTATTCCATGCATCTACTTAGGCTCKTGTGAAAMTACTAGATAAACACACAACTTTCATTTGTGTGTGCATGAAAAAATGGACCCAAAACTTTGGGTGCCAACACTTTGTGAGGGAGATCCRCACTAGGCCAAGGAATTTGTAAAGGTCCATTATTGGATGGAGGAGGATCGGAGGAATTAGTAGGTTGTKCCTTGGGAGKCATACTGTATTGGAGGGATCAAGTAGTAAGATTAACATCAGTTAAATACAAGAAGAGGATATGATAATTCCCATTCATGAGAGTGGTGTAAGCGGGAGGTAATCTAGATGGAGGGGATTATGAACTGGACACAAACCCTTGTGYTGGGAAAGGATTTCTTAACACATCCATTTTATATGAGGAGGGTGGGGTAGGTTGACTACTGGTGGACTTTGAAGCCTCAATTTCCTCCCACATTAGACACATTTCAAGTAAGAGGGGGAATTCATGAGTGTAATTCCCACAGAAACCACAAATAGCACAAGTTTTATTAGGGCATAGGTTTTAATTGTTCCCCTATATGGGTTGGGGATTGTTACCTTCACCTTGGTTTGTTTCAGACTCATTACCCCCACCATCGATATTAAGTGGAGGATTTTGATTCCCCTAGTTCTGCTAGTTTTGGTTGTTCTCCTTGCCTTTCACCTTTTTTTTTCTTCTTATTCTAATTAAGGGGATTAGGAATAGTTTGTTTCTCATACACCTTACATTGAGGAGGCGATACAAGCTGACTAAGGGGGTGGGGCACCATTGGTGGAGGAGCTATGGTATTTGGTGGTGAGACAAGAAAAGTGTAATAAGGGTTCATAAAAACTCCACCACAAGGAGAGTTTCCATAAGGGGTGTCCTAACCATGTGTATGCACATGAGGTGTAGGGTAAGAGATGTTGGTTCCCATCTGAGATGAAAAGTGAGAAGAATCATGAGGGGGGTTTGGATGTCCATAATGTGTGGAAGTATATCCCACGTGAGGTTGAGAGTAATAAGTGCCCATCCCACCATAAGGATGACCATATCTACTTGGTCCAGAAGGGATATGACGTGGATAAGTATTGGAAATAGATTCAACTAGGCCAACAACTGCATGGGATGCCATCGATGTTTCCAAGTAACCTGAGTGAGAGAAAGGGGCATCATGAAGGATGGTGTAAAGGTACTCTAACTGCACATAAATTAGAACATATTGTTGGGATTTTTGAATGGCTTATTCCTTGTTCTTAGGCATTGTCATGGATACATATTTGGAAATGGGGGGGAAAAGGGACTTCAAGAAACAATCCATAAGTAAAACATCACTAATTTAGGTTTTATATAAGCTAGATCACCCATGCCACTCATGAATATTATGGTCTGAGATGTGGGTAGAAAATGTTTGACAAAATTTAATTAGGATTCCTATCCCTATGTCATGTCAAACTGGGAGTTGGAAGAAGGTAAGGAACACTCTGGCTATGAAATCAAACGTTCTATGGGTGTCACCCGGTTGGTCTATGTACCATTTTCTAGTAGCACCCATCAAAGTGCATTGGAAAATTATCAACTTAATCAAATCCTTGATTATGGAGTTAGAGAAACACCAATGGTGGAAGGAAATTATGTATTTAGATGGGTCTTCTCCTAGTTTTTCTTTAACTTAGGGATATATGAGGGAAATTTGTTTAGCGTGGAGGGGAAATTAGAGTCATGGTGGATGGAATCATTCATCAAATTTTTCAAATAAGGGATATTTAAACCATCCATGAAAGGCATGGATGGTTTATTAGCGTTGGGTCATGGGTTAGCTCCAGCCATGGTGGAACTTTGGTTAGAAGGAGATGAAGGACCTATTAGGGGGGATGTGGGATCCAAACTGGATATACCAGTACCCCTCAATGGGGAGGGGGGTTCCAATTTATATGATATAGAACTCAAGGGTGGGTTAGGGAAGGGGGCCATGTTTGGTTGAGCAAAGGGAATAGGACGTCTAATGGGGAACTCAGGTTGAGGGCCTTGCATCTTATGAGAATATCTCCTATGGGGAGTTATGGTGTGTTGACGCAAAAAAGCACAACACAAGTCCTTCCTGCAAAGAAGTTGCAATGCACTATTATTTATGTTATCGATAATAATATCTAGTAGGTGGGACCCCTTAAGAACAAACAAGTAAAAATGATTCCCTCCATCGAGCATATGAATTTCACAAAGGTTTTGGTTATGGTCTAAATTGGGTAACATACTTTTGATGTATATGACTAGCGAAAGAATTCATAATATTCACCAACAAAGAAAAGGGGCATCAAGGGTCTTATTGGTTATAGATTTGGTGGTTTTTTAGGATTGCAATATGGTTTTTAAAATATTTTTCTTTGACACTTGATGTTGAGCTACTATAGGAGGGTATTAAGGCTTTGACATATAATCAAATACAAATACCAATTCAAACTCTAGTTCAAACAACATAAGTCTCATTCTATGTTACATATTATGGGCATGGGTCATTACTATTATACAATGGTTCTACTCCTAATTGAAATGAATGTGGGATATGGTCTTTGAAAAGTTTGATAGTATGAAAGTGGTGGATAGTATTTCTACTATGGTGAATGGATATATTTTTGGTATAACTTATGGTTGGCATCGCATGGGTGGTAAGTATTATGATCTACAATGGCTTAAGGATTATAGCGTTAAACGTTAGATATCACATGGCATACAATGTAATGGTTAAACGTTGAATGTTGCATAGTGTATGTTTGGGTTGATATGTTGAAGTGTGATTCATCGTGGACTAAGTCGTTGGCAAGATTGAATGGTGTTTTATGGGAGAAATGAAGTGCAATGAATGCACATCATTCTTTCCCCATTTCGAACTACACCACCTTCTTTTTTCCCATCAAAATCCAATTTAGTATACAACCAATCCAACTAAAGTCATTAAAAAATATGGCTTATTTCAATTCAAAGAAGATTCTAACACCACCCTGTGGTAGGTTTCTTCTCCCTTAAATCTTACATATGTCAATGTTTCATGGAAACCTGCACAAGATATAAAGCATACACAAATAAAGCTTATCAAGAAAAGGAAGAGAGATACACAATGAAGAATGAGAATCAATGTATATTATGATATAATCAATGAGTGAGTGATCTTCACTCATATAGGAAATGACATCCTATAATTAGGAATCCATGCATAATAGTGATGGTCTAAGATTAGAAAGTCTAAAATAGAACTAGTCAGTTAACTCCCATTGAACTAGTGTGTCGAAAATAGAAATTTCTCCAACACCCCCCCTGAACATCACTATGGAGTAAAAAAATGAGTCCCGGCTACTAGGCCATATTAGGTACTCATGTACAATGCAACTAATGAATAGTGAATGAAAGTGAGGAAAGAGGGAAAACCACGTGGGAACAAAACCCCCCCTCAAAAGATAATGTATCAAAAGAAGAAAATGGCAACTGCTAGGCAATTGTGTTCTTCACTACAAGACGATCCCGCAAAGTCTGAAACTTTTGCTCACTGAAATTCTTTGTGAAGATGTATAAATATTTATGGATCTGATGAATTCCTTTGGAAACATGTCGGGTCTTGTACCTCTTGATCCTGTGGACCCATCTGCACCTGAAAAATATTCCTTTCTGGTGGAAGTGGAACCAGATTCCAAGTCTGTTTCTGTAGGAGTGTGTCATACTCCTTTTGCATGGATGCTTTCCATAATGGATTTCCCACAACCTTATTGTAGTTCTATAGATCAGTGGATTGAACCATATAGCAATGCATGGGCATCATGGGTTCTAAAGATGAAAGTACATGAGAAGTCTCCTCATGATGAGATCGATTCATCCTCAAATCCAATGGATTCCATGCAAGGTTTCCTGATGCCTGAAGTGTGGTATGTTCATTATTGAGCATCTGTTGAAGCTTCAGTGTTGGCTTCTTATCTGGTTATACTACCTGCTTATTTCCATGTACAAAATATGAGTGTATGGAATCATCTCTAATGTCTGAAACTGATGGAAGAACAAGAGTATATGCATGTTGCACTGGAGGTGCATGCAAAATACTCTTCTTATGTGTAAGTAGAATAGAGGAGTCGTCGTCAGAAAACTTAGTGAATTTATACAACCTTGACTTGTGATCCACCTCACCAATTGCAATGATGGAATTGTCATGCATGTCAATTACTGAAACTGAATCTGATGTAAATTCAACCTTTTTACCTTTTTGAGTGATCTGATAAACTGAGAGTAGATTCATATAAAGATTTGGAACATGTAGAACATTCTCAAAACTGTCATTGTGGAGTTCCACTCTCCCTTCTCATGCTACTGCTACTGGAGTATCATCCCCCATGAGAATAGGGGGTCTTGAGCATGGACTCAAGGAAGAGAAAACTTCCTCTTTCACTGCCATATGATGGGATGCACCAGAATATATAATTCATGAATCGGATGAGGAATTAATTGCAACCATAGCATGATGATTACCTTCCTTCTTCTGCTTGACTCCCTCTGGAATGAAGTTTCCAAGTTTGTTCTGCTAAAGTTCCTATGCTATAAGATCGATCTGTTTCTTCATGCATGGGGATTCTTCATGATTCGGTTTATTGCAGTAAGTGCACTACTTTCCCTTCTTCTTCTTCTTGGAATCTAAAGAGTCTTTGGAACCTAAAGAATCATTAAAGGGTTTGGAATATCCCTCCTTCCCATTATGTTTGGATGACCCTTTTCCATCATGCATGGTGAGTACATGTTCTTTGGGATCTTTCATTAGGCCCATATGTATGATTGTTGCCTACTCTTGTGTAAGAGACTCAATGAACTGAGAGAATGTAGGCATTTTCCAATTTGTTCCAAAAAGACATCTGCCAGATTGGAAATTGGAAACATATACAGTGTATTCTGGTCCTAGCTTGGCCAAGATTGTTCGAATAAGTTGTTTCTCTTGTGTAGACTTGTCAATACCACATTCACCCAAGATCAAAATCAAAGATTTAAATTTAGTAAAGAAATCTTGTATATTATCGAAACTTTTAGGGTCTAAGGTATTCAACTCTACCTCAAGCATATGACCTCGTATCTCATCCTGCTTTCCAAAGAGTCCTTCCAAGGTGGTTCAAATCTCATTTGGAGTCTTGCATGCAGCAACATGAAACCATAAATCAATGGAGATTAACTCAAGAATTAGTCATGCGACTTCATCCTTACGGTTCGCCCATCTCATCTTCTCAATAGCTGATGTAGGTTTTGTTTCTGTCGCCATCGTCAAATTATATAGTCCTTTCCTTCTGAGTTGGAATTCTGCCTTGGGATTCCAATCAAAATAATTGTATGGTGTGAGGATTACCACCAAGTTTGATTGTATAATAGTGTTCCTATCCATCTCTCCCACTATTTCTAAGAACCCCTAAAAATTTACTCTCAATCTGCAAGTGAAAAATTAAGAAATCATGACAGAAAGGGCACTTTAACTGAAAATTCGTATCAGTTTTAGGAGATGATATTCCAACTTACTTTCTGAGAAAACGGTGAGGAATCTTGCCAAATGGTTGAAAACCCATTTGCAGAATGGGTCAATTTACTTCTCAAGTGAGTCATTTCCTCAAAAACTTAATATTTTGGGAGAAATAATTGTAGAAAGGTACAACCACGGATTCGTATTAGTTTCAGGAGGCTATCTTGTGGTTTACTTTCTGATAAAATGGTGAGGAATCTTTCCAAACGGTTGAAAACCCACTTGCAGAATGGGTCGATTTACTTCCTCCATGAGTCGTTTCCTCAAAAAATTAATAATTTTGGAGAAATAATTGTTGAAAGGTAGACCACAGATTCATTCGTTGAAACTCTTATTTTCCTTATTCTTTGGCTTGTTTGGCTTTCTCCAAGCAACATATCTCTGATACCATGTCAATGTTTCATGGAAACCTACACAGGAGATCTAGCTAAAGCATACACAAACAAATATTATCAAGAAAAGGAAGAGAGATACACAATGAAGAATGAGAATCAATGTATATTATGATCTAATCAATGAGTGAGTGATCTTCACTCATATAGGAAATGACATCCTATAATTAGGAATGCATTCATAATAGTGATGGTCTAAGATTAGAAATTCTAAAATAGAACTAGTCAGTTAACTCCCACTGAACTAGTGTGTCAAAAATAGAAATTTCTCCAACAACGCCAACCACCCAACCTCTTCCAAAGTTTAAGGATCATCTACCTAAGTTTTTGGGAAATGGAATGATCACTACAAAAGAACACTTAGTGGATTTTTCCAACGTGTCTCACAATATAGGGGAAAATGAAAATGATACTTGCATGTGCTTATTCGTCAACTCTCTTGAAGCGAAGGAAGTTGCATTTTTTTTTACTTACCCCCAAAAGTCTTCTCAACTTGGGAAAAATTGGTCTATTGGTTTAAATATACATGCGGACAACCTAAAAGTACAACTAATCAACTAAGGGAATATAAAAATATTACTTATAACAATAGTGAAACTATTAAATCATTCAATCTATGTTTCACTAAATTGTATAATCAAATTCTTGAATTGCTTTGTCCTAAGAACCAGGTTGCTTTCATGCATTATTATAATGCTTTACCTTCTTCCTATCGCCATAGATTGGAAGAAAAGGCTATAGACAATCTTGGATCTACATTTCAAACTTATCTTGAGTATGAAGAGCAGTTAGAAAGAACAGGTCTTCCTAAGGGATATTATGTTAAACAAATCAATATGTCTGCAATCTTGTAGCTTATGCAGGATATGAATAATAGAATGACCACTTATGAAAGGAAAGGAATCACTTCCTCCTCTTCTCCTACTAAGACTTCTTCTTAAGCAGCTTTTATGAATCCAAATGGTAATCCTTTTCAACCAAAGGCTATTGTGTCACATGCCTGGTGTAATTTTTGTGAATAAAATCATGATGAAAACACATGTGAAGTTAAAAAGAATGCTAAAGACAGAATCTTCGGTAAGAGGACTGACGTTGCTAATGATGTTCTAAATTGGGCTCAACCTGACGATATTATGGTAGTTAATACCAGAAATAAATATTACCCCAATTGGAACAAAATTGATTCTCCCCACACTACTACTTCAAGCACATCATCCCAAGGAACGGATTCCCAAGCTATCAAGAATCCGAACAGTCAAAGTAAAAATTATTTTTTCCCTCCCTCTAAATATAATATCCTCGATCAATTGGTTAATATTAAAGCATATGCTTCTCTTTTGGATATGGTTTCCATCCTGGAACAACAACATCTTAAATTTTTTATGGAAGGTAAAATATCTACAATAGCCAACTTGACTGAAAATCCTGAGGGATATTGTTGGACTAATCGTCGCACCTATGGGAATTGATCTCATGGACTAACCACCATGTTGGGAACGTGGGAATAACCACCCACTCAAGGTGATGTTTTTTTGGAAGTTTACTAACACATGAAAGTTTGGGTGTAATGGAAAACCTTAACATGGTATCAAATCCTTGGCCCAGGTTCAATTCCCCCGAGTTATGTCGGAGGGGGGGTGTTGGACTAATTGTCTCACCTATGGGAATTGATATCATGGACTAAATGCTACGTTGGGAACATGGGACTAACCACCCACTCAAGGTGATGTTGCTAGTTTGGAATTTTACTAACACTTGCGGGTTTTGGTGTAATGGCAAACCTTAACAGAGATGACTCAAATATAAATAAAATAGGTGTACATAACTTGAAAAAACATGTAAAATATCCTCCATTTTATGTTTCTATAAATATTATGGATAAATTTTCCCATTTTTGCCTCATAGATGGTGGATTTGGTCCAAGCGTTATGTCAAATATTATTATGGAAGAGTTAGGCTTTTCCTGTACAAATGAAAAATCAAGAAGTATGCACTCCTATAATAATCAACAATAGTCTACCATAGGTGAAATCAAGTTTGTAACTCCAGTACTATGTGCTCACCCTGAAATAAGAACCAACCTAAATATACAGGTAATTGATATGCGTGTAAGTAACTATTCAATCATTTTGGGTAGGGACTGGAAAGCCTTAATTGGTGGTTACCTTTCATTAGATGGCTCACATATATCCATCCCTGAGAATGGAAAGAATATAATTGTACTAAGGGAAGGAAGGATTTCACCCTATATTGAAAGTGTTACACAGCCTAATGTGAACTTTATTGAAGAAGACATGGGTGTATATTCAATCTTTGTTGATGAAGTTGATTTACATCTTCATCCATCCATTCATGATGATGTTATGTGGCACATGCATTTCAATGGCTCATGTTCAAACGAAGGTAATGGATCTAGAATCATTTTGTACTCACCTATAGGGAAAATTCACAATTTCTCTTATAGATTAGAGTTTGCATGTACAAATAGTGTTGTTGAGTTTGAAGCCTTATTATTAGGCATCGAAAATGCTTATAACCTTGGTTGCGGTCACCTTATAGTTTTTGGTGATTCAAAACTTATTCTAAATTAGTCAGGAAAATTTATAAACCCAACAAAAATTTATTAAAGCAATACACTCAGTCTGTGTGGGCCTTAATTTCAAATATATTGTCTTTTAACATCACTCATATAAAAAGAGAAATCAATTCCATGGTTGACAGGTTAGTTGTTTTTGCAACTTCACCTACAAGATAACTTTTACCATAGAAGCCAGATTGTACATTTTTGTCTCTTTACCGACCCCATCTCCCCGATAATGCAACGTCATGGCAAGTTTTTTCAGATGATGAAGAAATTTGTGCTTTCTTACAGAATGAAATCTATAATCCCAAGGAAATAATTTCCCTTGAATACGACAAATTTCCCAAAGGCTTGACTCCTCTTGAGAGTTCATTTTCGACGAGTGATGTAGGTAAAAAAAAAAGAATAAAGAAGAGGAGTCAAAAAGAAAGTATGGGATACTATTCCCTTGAATATTGGGACCTTCGGATCTCCAAATATCATTAAGATAGGTGCCCAATGTTTTGATGAAGAGAAAAATAAATTCATGGACCTATTCCAATAATTTCATGATGTTTTTGCTTGGTCTTATGAGGATCTATGTGGTTTTGATAATAATATTATACATCATATCATTCACATCAGGGAAGGGGCGAAACCAATTAGGAAAAAACAGAGACCTATCAATCCAACACTTGAGGCTACAATCCAAAAGGAGTTAGAAAAACTCTTGAATGCTCATATAATATTTTTAGTTAAATATTATGAGTGGATTTCAAATCTTGTACCTGTTCGAAAGAAAATAGGTCAGATTAGACTTTGTGTCGATTTCGTTCTTTAAATAGAGAAAGTGTTAAAGATAATTTTCCACTTCCTAACATGGAAATGATCTTACAACAAGTTGCAGGATCTCAAATGATGTCCTTGCTTGATGGGTTTTTGGTATATAATCAAATCAAGGTTAAAATAACTGATAGATATAAAACCACGTTCACCATTTGTTGGGGAACCTTTGCTTTACGAATGTATGCCTTTTGTGATCTAGGTGGATATCGGTGGCCACCCACCTATTCCATTGGCTCGAAAAACAGTTTTCCACCTTGGCAATTTTTCGGCAGTTTTTCAGGTTCTAAACTTCTGAGGTCGTTTTGAGTCCCTAAACGACGTTTTTTGGGGATTTGGGGCCCTAGAGACTATTAAAGGAACTAACTTGGGCTAGTCAAAAATCGTTCTTCTCGGTTATACCTTTCCAACAGGCTATCATGCGCCTAAAAAGGAGATCGTATGCAAAAGTTACGACCCCGGGAAGTTGATGTACTAACTTACCCAAACGAGACCCACATGACTTTTGGCGCTTCATTTCCTAGGGTTAGGTTTTTGGATGTCTAGGGTTTTTCACATTCCTTTTTATTGTAAAAAGGCCTTCAGAGCCTCATTGTAATCATATTCTTGTGAATAAGCGCAGTCGTCACATCTCTTCTCAGAGATAAGTCGCCACCATTCCAGCAAGCTTGTTTTCCGTTTCATTTTACAGTTTCAGCTTATTTCCTTATTGAATAGAAAACCAGTTTTATTGTATCTCTGTTATTCTGTGTTAAGCATATTTTAATAATTTGTATTCATTTCGTTATGCTCATAAAATCCGGATCATTTTGTCTTATCTAATGCAGGTGCTACCTTTCAGAGAGATAGCCGGATAGATTTTGTTGATCTTTTCAGCACAATCATTCAAATTTATCTTGATGATTCAATAGTCTACTCAAAAACCTGATCAAATCACTTTGGTCATCTTCAAAAAGTCTTTATGTGTTGTAGGAAATTTGGCATTTCTTTAAATCCTTCGAAATGTGTTTTCGGTGTCACTCAAGGTAAAATTCTCAGTCATATTGTTTCTGATTCAAGAATAAGCATTGATCTTGAGAGGATTGTTGCTATCTTAAATCTTCCTACCCCAACATCTAAGAAATAAATTCAAACTTTTATGGGCACTATTAATTTTGTCTCAAGGTTTGTTCTTGATTTTGTTATCATTGTTAAACCAATCTATAAACTAATTAAGCAAGATCGTTCCTTCTCCTGGATAGATGATGTCAAAACTACTTTTGTAAAGATTAAGAAAGAAAACAGCTTTGCATCGGTTCTAGCAAAATTGAATTTCAAAAAAGACTTTGTCATATATACGAACGCTACAGAAGAAGCAATTTTTGTTATCCTCTTACAGAATGATCACCAGAATAATGAAAAGCATGTAGCTTACATGATTCAAATCTTGTCAAACAATGAAATTGAGTATTATTATATTAAAAAGCATGATTTTTCTATGGTTAAAGTTATAGATAAATTTCACCATTTCATACTAGGAAAGCATACATGGGTAAAAGTCCCTTTGCCTGCTATCAAATTTTTACTTTCACAGAATTATCTATCAGAAAATCTTGCACATTGGCTCGCAAAAATCTAGGAGCATGATTTAACAATCATGACTTCTAAAACCATCAAGGGATGAGACTTATCACTTCACTTAGCTCAACATCTTGAACCAAGTGAAATTTTTTAAGATGAAGATGGTGCACTCTCAGCATTGTTTTTTATTGAAAATCAAAGTATTGCTCTCACTGAACACCCCTCGTATAAAGATATTATTCATTATTTGCAATATCAAAAGTTTCCATATCACTTAAATCAACATCAACGAAGGAGACTCTGTCTTGAAGCTTCTAAGTATCTCATTCTGGGAGATTCTATGTTTAGAAGATCTACACATGGAATGTTGCTACGATGCACAGATAATGATGCATCTCAAAAAAATATTAAATGAAATCCATGGATCAAAAACATTTGTTATTCATATTGGTGGTCACTTTTCTGGCAAAGCCACCGCTTTTAAAATCATTATAATTGGTTACTATTGGCCATTCATTTTTTGAGATTCCTATCAATTCGTAAGGGCTTGCAACAAATGCCAAAAGTTTGATGGTAAAGAACATCTTTCTGTCATGCCTTTACAACATGTCCTTCCATATTTTCCCTTCTCCAAGTGGGGTTTAAATTTTATCGGTCCTATTAATCCTCCATCTTCTGCAAGTCATATTTTATACTGACAACCACTAACTACTTTACTAAGTGGGTTGAGAATGTTTGTCTTAGGAATTCTCAAGATGAATAGGTGATTTCCTTCTTAGAATCCAATATCTTTTCTATATTTGGTCTTCCCTTAGAAGTTATTTTAGATAATGGACCAGCCTTTATTTCTACAAAACTAACTCAGTTTCTCACTAATCTTGGTGTTAATCATTTCACTTTATCCGTTTATTACCCTTAGGGAAATAGACAAGCTAATTCAACTAACAAAAATCTGGTTAAAATTCTAAAAAAAAAAAAGTAGAAGACAAACCTCGCTAGTGGCACTCTCTTATCACTTATGCTCTCTGGGAAGATCGCACAACCACTAAGGCCAGTACAAGATTCACCCCATTCCAACTCTTGTATGGCCAAGAGGCTATCATGCCAATTGAATAAGAACTTACTTCATTATGTTTGGCATTGCAAATTGAAGAGTTAAACTCTACTGATATTTCTCAAAGAATGAATTCCTTGCTTTCTTTGGAAGAACAAAGGAGTCATGCCTTGGAAAATTTGAAAAGAAGGCAGCAAACAATGAAGAAATATTTCAATAAACGAGCAAAATCTGTTGATTTTAAAGTTGATGGAAAAGTATCACTTTGGGATTCTTCCCACGCTGAAAGAGGGAGACATTCTAAATTCCAAAAATTGTGGCTAGTTCCTTTTAAGATCGCCTTTGTCCTTGGCACAAATTCATACATATTGAAGGGCATGGATGAGCAATTATTCGCTTATAGCACCAATGGTTCACACTTGAAACACTATGTGGAACCAACTTGATTTTTTATTGTATATATTGTAAGTATGTTTGTTGTACATATTGTTGGTTTTCCATTTTAATTATTGTTTTGTTTTGGTGATTTTTTGTTTATCTGTCATTTCATAATCATTTCATAGGGATAGAGTAAACTGAATCAGTTTTGTCATTGGCTAAGTCATTTTATGTAAATATTGTTGATCGGTAATGAGTGATCACACACAACTGAGATATTACGGTTCATTGTTCTTTTAAATGTTGGTGAAATATGCCTTCAATTTCATTTTTGATGTAGTCTAGATGGTTTTTTATTTTCCATTTTTCTACTTTCACTTTCTTCCTTCCATTCTGATTTATAAGAGCATATCATATACAAATTACAATGAAGATTGGATTCTCATTATTCGATCACATGATATGATTTTTACACTATGGTGCAAACAGGGCCAAACCCCCTCATACATCTCACTTTCCATGAGTTATTCCATGAATTCCTATTCCATGCATCCTTTCAATTCCATATTTCTCCCCATGTTGCATGATTATTTACCTGGTTGTTATTGTTATACATATATGTTGATTTCTTTAAAACCAAAGATTATGAGTTGTAAATCTACTATAAGCAGATTTCCATGTGGAGTCGTCATCTTGTTGATGCACAAAAGCACAACACAAGTCATGCCTACAAAGAAGTTGTAATGCACCATTATTTATATTATCGATAACAATATCTAGTAGGTGGGACCCCTTAAAAACAAACAAGTAAAATTGATTCCCTCCACTGAGCATATGAATTTGTCAAAGGTTTTGGTTCTAGTCTAAATTGGGTAACATACTTTTGATATATATGACTGGAGAAGGAATCCATAATATTTTCCAACAGAGAAAAGGGGAATCAAGGGTCTTATTACTTATAGATTTGTTAGTTGTTTATGCTTGCAATGTGGTTTTTAAAGTGTTTTTATTTGACACTTGATGTTGAGCTACTATAGGAGGGTATTAAGGCTTTGGCATATCATCAAATAAAAATACTAATTCAAACTTTGGTGCAAACAACATAAGTCTCATTCTATGTTACATATTATGGGCATGGGTCATTACTATTATATGATGGTTCTACTCCTAATTGGAATGAATGTGGGATATGGTCTTTGCAAAGTTTGATAGCATGAAAGTGGTGGACAACATTGTTGCTATGGTGAATGCATATATTTTTGGTATAACTTATGGTTGGAATCACATGGGTGGTAAGTATTATGATCTACGATGGCTTAAGGATTATAGTGTTAAACGTTAGATATCATATGGCCTATAATGTAATGATTAAATGTTGAACGTTGCATAGTGTATGTTTGGGTTTATATGATGAAGTGTGCTCCACCGTGGAATGATTTGTTGGCATCATTGAATGTTGGTGGATAGGAGAAATAGAGTGCAGTGAATTCACATCGTTCTTTTCACATTTCAAACTACACCACCTTTTGTTTGCATTTCATTTGGAGTTTTGGCGTTATTGTTAATGGTTGTTTCAGATTTCTCAGTTGTTTGCAATATTTTGGCTTGATCCTTGTGGGTAATAAGCGATTTTCCACATGTATGATTCTTTTGGCTTCTCCATGCATCAAATTGTTTAACTCTGCTATGATTAAAAGTTAAATTTTGGCTCTGGAAGTCTGCATGCAGTGTGTATTTTTCTTTCTGGTTCAAATGGTGATTGTAAGAAGATTGTGGGATTTTTTTTTAAGGCTCGAGATGATGAATGGGGTGGTGAATTGGGTTTTGTGTATTCCATTATGTATAGATAATTGGGTTTGAAACAAAAATTTCTGGGGTTTATGGCATTCTCCATTTAATTTCTTGTTGTGATGAAATTATATGCGTTTTTTTATTCGCCCTGCGTGAAGCCTGGCAATGAGATATCGGATTATTGGATATGTATATGTATATATGTTGTTGTTGTTGAAAATCGGTCGTGGTATTCACTAGTATAAATTTAGTTTAAATTGTTTTTATGGGTTTATACATAATGACATTCTAGGTTTTCTTTTTTATGGTATACCCATGTTCCTAAGTTGTAGTTACGCTTGGGCTCTGGGGGTTTTGCATTTTTTGTGGCATCATAGCCAGTTGTGACAAAATGGTGGAAGTTGACACTCCTTGTGTGATTGCATTGTTGTTATCGTTTCGTTCTTGCTCTTGGAAAATAAGAGTTGGTTCTGTTCGAATCCCAACATCGATATGTATTACACTCTTGTGAGTTTTATTGCTAACAAAGAAAAAGTTTTTGGGTTTGGTTTTAACGGTGAAATTGTGACTAAGATCTGGAATTTTGGGTTTTATGTGGGAATTTGTGGAGTTGTGGGTATAGTTGGGAAAATATGCGGTGGCTACCACTGGTAATTATTCTTTTGTTGGTTCATTTTCAACTTGATCTTTAAACCCTTATTGTCTATTCTACCCTCATCATGGTTTACTTCCCCACTATAGGTAAGTTAAATAATTGACTAAAGTTTTGGTTTTGAACCTGTGTGGCCTCTCATTGTTTCGACCTCTTGGTTGGTTTGGATATGATTGCAAAATTATTGCATGCCTTTCGAATCAGTTGCTATGAAGTGTCTTTGTGAATCCCAACAAGACTTGTCATCTGTCCTCACTACTCAGTCGTGTAAGTATTTGGTTGATAGTGATCTATGGTTTCACATGAAGATGTCGATATTTTCACTATGGTTACAGCTGTTATAAATGAACTATTGTTGAAGGTCAACCTTTGTAGACTTCTCATATGTTTCAATATTAAATCATGGGGATTATTAGCTACAGTGATTAAGGATGATGGGAAATATTTTTGTTATGTTTGATGAAATACAAACATATTTTTTCTTTTGAAATTTCTCTGCCACGACTTGTTGTCTATGCTTGCCTTAGTAATTATGTCACAACAACATGATAATGAATTTTTATATTGGTTTCCATCCCGCAAGATGATGTACAATTAATTTAGGAGGGAATAATCTAATGCATTCTTTTGTTGAGAATTGATTGATGAATTTGGTTTGGTGGAATTTTGACAAATATTGATAATAACTTGGGTGTCATTGTATGGATGTTATTAACTTAGAAAATTGATCAACCAGTGGCTTAAAGGTTATCAACGAAGGTTTATTATAATAGAGCTTGATTATGATGATGAATATATAATGAAGGATGTGGATCATTTTCATTTCCCTTTCATTGTTTCATTTTACGCACACTGCAAATACCTCATCTATCCCAAAACATTTTATTTTCCCGTGTTCTTTTATTATAAAAAGTTTAAAGGATATAGAAACAAGGTTGAATGAAGGATTAAAATAGATTTGTTGAAACTTGTAGAAAATGAGGTTGATGTTGTGGTTGTTGGGAAATGTGTCACAGTTAAAATACTCATTTTGTCTTAGAACAGTGTTCATTTTTATTTTCCCATCATGAGATCAATTTACATTCATTACAATCCCTTCCATTCTCCCAATATCATTGTAATTCCCTATTCTAATGCATTATGGATCAAGTTGGAAAAGTGTTTATGGTTATTATGAATGGATTGCATGTGCTCTTGTGTGCAAATGGAAAGAGACAATGTTTTAATTTTGTTTTAAGCAGAGTATTTGATGATTGTTTGGTCAATTGTTGTTCATATTTTGATTTAAATTTTATTTTAGATATGAGTTTCTTTAGCGAGGGAAGTAATGGAGGAAGATGAAACGAAGGCAAGAATAATTTTTGGCAGAGAGGCCATAGAAGGCCATGGTTTCCATACATTTTGATGTTGATCCTCAAGAGCTAAATCAACTATTTCAAGTTGGGTTTTTTAACATGGTTGGAAAAGGAGTCTTTTAGCCTCACCCTAGGCCTGAGAGACCCCCTTTTCAACCTCACCGGAGTTTATCAAACGTCCATGTCCATGCCCATGTCTCTCTTCAACCTGAAGTACCCGTCAATGATGGATGGAAAGAAATTGTCCAACGACCTATAATTCACCATCATGGTTGGTCCATTGTCTCGTTACCATTACATTTTCCACCACTGTTGAATCAACTTTCTAAAAATAACCATGTCATCTCCCTTATTCAATATTCTCATGCCAGAAAGAAGTTGAATATTGTTATTCTCAAGCTTCTGACGGATAAAGGGAAGAAAGTGGCCTCCCCCTCCAAGTCCTATAAGGATTATTCAGATTTAGTCACTTCACATGCCCGACATAATGATGATCATTCTCATGCCTTGAGTGAAGTACATTCCCAAGGTTCAAATTGGCCCCTTGTTGTTGCAAAATTCCAGTCAGCAGAAAAGTCGGAGAAAGCAACTAGTAGTGGAAAGAGGCAAACAACCTCTCATAATAAATATGGATTTTAATTATGGCATTTTCTTGGACAATTTTTAAATTTAGTTGATGGATGGAAATTCTATTTTTTTTGGATGGCATGGATACATTTATATCTTTGATAGCCAATATGTGTTTTTTTTTTATAACAAAACAATTAATGGTTTATATATATATATATATGGGAGCTACAAGGGAAATTTTGATGCATGTTGTGTGGGTCTTGATTGATGATATGTTTCATTATTTAGATGGAGTAACAATGAGGGAATCATAATTAAAAATACTTTTTGCTCAGATAATAATTAATGAGTCACACCTATTAGTTACTATTTAATATACCCTTATTATTTATTATTACTTGTCTCAAATTAGTGTTAAGTTAATTAACACTTAACTAAAAAGGTAGTTTGAACTACCACGATCTCTTTTGGAAGAGATAAAATCTCATTGCAAAGAAAGAGACAAGAGAGAGAGAGAGAGGAAAGAATTTTCTGATACAACTTATAAGGGTCTTATTGAATGTAACATGATTCAAGATTGAGTCATATACTTCAACAACTTGTTATAGAAAGAGACAGTAAATGATGCTTCTCTGGAAAAGTTGATCCATATTTTTAGTCTCAATCCTTTTTTGTTGTCAGAGTCTTTTTGTATGGTGCCCATCAGAGGCTTCTAAATCTGATTTTGGTCCAAGTCCTCCCAAGGATTTGAAAAGAGGATTATTTTTTGTAATTCAAAATGAAATCAAGAAAGAAATCAGATTTCTTATTTTGTCTCACTTGTGTATTATTTTGTTCCTTTTTCATATTGATATATAATTTATTGTTTGGTATTATACACAACACATACACTTTTTCTTTTTTTACTTTATTTTATA